>DWHO01000874.1:0-17446 GCA_018247575.1 Eurytides lysithous rurik
TAATATATCCTGCGCACTTGGCTGATCTCTTGTAGATCGGCCGCCGTGGCCGGATTCGGTCGGGAGGACATCATTTGAATACACAAACAACTTCAATCAAATCTACAAAATTAAGTGTTTTTATTTTGTATTTGTGTATGTAACCAATTTGTGTATATAAAATAAATAATCATGAAAATAAATTTCTTTACTTCATGATTGTTAATAGTAGTAACAAAATTTATACATAAACAATAATAAATTAATTTTTTAAGTTGATCTTGACAAAGTTACATGATGGATATCATTTATTTATGAATATGTATATGTATTTATGTATGTATATATATTGTATTTTTTATATATGTATGTGTATTTATTGTATTTTATTATAGATTTTATATTATTATATTCTATTTTATTTTACGTAATATATGTTTATGATACACCTATCATAATTTCTCGCCACACCCCGGGTTGGCTGGGAGAGAATGCCTACAGGCATTAAGTCCGCCCTTTGTAATCCCTCAGTATAAGGTGTTTATACTAAAGAATAAATAAATAAATTAATTAATTAGTTAATTAATTAATACAAGTTGTCAATACTCGATGAACCGACCGACAGACGATTTGTTCTTTTTTTACCAACAACAAAAAGCGTTACAAAGATTAGTTGAGTAATCTTTTCTTTTTACATTACTTTTTATATCTTTATCCAACGATGAATCTTTAGTTTTTGTTCCGAAAGATTCTCATTTAATCTCATACGTCATATCTTTAGTATTTCTTGAGGAAGAATAGTATTTATTTTACTGAGACTAATCACCATTGGATGTAGAATATTTAAAATATTTGTTACTAATTTTTTATTAAAATAAAGTTTGTATATTACGTAGACATTATTTATAAATATAATTTTAATATTTACTTTACTCAATATATAGTATTTTAAGTTAGTGATATATAAAGTGATTATTTTCACTACAGATTAACTATTAGAAATAATAATAAATACTACAGTAATGCCCCGCTTTACGCGAGCGATACGTTCCGAAAAAAATCGCGTTAACTGAAATTCGCGTATATCGAGGTTTAAGATTAAACATAGTCATAATTTAATATGTACAAAATAATACGAATCATTTTAATCAATCACTTTAATTCTACGAACACTAAATGCAATACATACTATTAATTATTTTTTACGGAAAAATACATCTATAGACAATAGATGTATTTTCCCGTGGTTCCGTAGTTGTGTGTTTTGGTAGCGTTTTATTACGTTCTTGTAAAATACGTTCATAACACCCAACATTGTTTTTAATTGTGTGACACACGGTCAAGACACGGTCATCATTATTGTCTATACTCTGCAATATGTCCAAACATGAATAAATTTTTGAAAGAGCATTTTGAATTTCGCGTTATAGCGAAACCGCGCATAACGGGGTCACGTAAAGTGGGGTATTACCCCCGTGGGAACCAGCACCCGTGGGAACCAGCATTCCCACGGGTGCGGTGCCCGATGAAGCTTTAAAGGGCCGCATAGGCCGAAAAGCACAAACATCGTCATACATAAGACATAAGACAAGGGGTATTACTGTACTTACAGAATGAAAAGCAGCCTTAATTTTGTTTGTGGCACAAAAACAAACTAACTACAATACAAAACTTATGGTGCGTTTGATGCTTTACAGGTTGATTTTTTCCTTGTGTAGTTTAGTGAGTGTCATAAACAACTTCTTATCCAAGAAAGAACAAAAATGTTGTATCAGTAGTCGAATGCTATCAATGAATAAGTAGGTACCCCATGACTTCAACTGAACACGTGTTCAGACTATCTTTTAACGACAATAAATGAAAACTTTTTCGCTTTTTATATCAGATGCTAAATTCTTAAGTCAGCATATTGGCAGCATTTGTCACACACACACACACACACACATTTATGTACACAAAGTGTTAGGTACAACGCACTAAGGGTAATTAAGTTGGGTCTTAATTGAGTTTGAAAACTTTTATTAATCCGCCAGTTACGGTAAGTTTAAATTGATGTAATACGACAAAGTAAAACATACTATCCTTATTTGCCTGAAGTGAACATTTAAGTATCACGGCTTTTAGAAGAAATTTTCTTACACCTTATATTGTTAAAACATTACACATTATTTATTTTTAATGACATTGAACATTTGCAAGTAATTATGCATATCGTGTACGATTGAACACGTATATATAACTGACGAATCATATGTATGGTTTAACGACTGCAAAAAACTCAGCCAAAAAACATCATATTTTATAAACATTTTTTTAACGTTTTCTATAAAAGAAAATATTAAGGCGTATCGCAAACTTTGAGGCTTTCTTGTAAAATATTCGTAAGATATGTAACAATGTAAAACGCACCAAAATTGTGTTGGGATCTAGATTTTTATTCTTTTGTCTTTTTAAAATACCTAGTCTAGCCATAAATTTTGTTACTGGCCGTTGAATGTATGTAACATTTAAAAAAAAAACATCAATTTTAATTTCGAACATAAGCTTCTACGATAAAAAAATAGACTACTTTCCCGCCATTATTGTATGTTTTTTGTTTAGTAATATAATTAGTATTCTAATTTTTCTAGTGAATACTGTCTTTAAAATATTATTATACAAGGGAATTGGGAAACAAAATTGACGATGTCTTACGCCTGGACTGAAAGGTAGATAAACAGAAATTTAACTTTGCTATTAAAATGTGGACGGCGTTTAACAAAAGTTTCAAGAAATTATATGGAAATTAATAGTTTTCATTGCAGCTGAGTTTATGAGGGGTTTTATTTGTAGATGTCTTTTATGTTTAGTCCGCTACGGACATAATAATGTGGCGTATACAACATCAACAAATATATTTTTCTGTATATATACATATAAGTCTATGCCAATTTTTAGCATTTAGCTCGTGAAAAATAGAATAGAAATACGATTTTTTTTTAAATGTCTTTTTTAAAATAAAAATAACAATTATTAACAAAATTATCTACTTAAACTAAAATCGAATAATAACATAATCCTTATATTCGAAACGACGTTTAACACCTAAAATATCATTAAATTAAGAATGTTACAAATACATATTACTTATTTTAGTATGCACCGTGTTATTGATTTCTCCTTGAAAAGTTAAAAAAAGTGTGTTTGTGTGTATATATATATTTATCACCCCAGTGCATTGATTTACATTTCTATATTTTTATATTAATTTTTTATACGTTAAAATTGACATCTGTCTAAGTCCAGTATTCCGACTGCAAGCACTCATAGTCAAGCTTATGAATAAATCGTTAGGATTACTTGAATGTAAATAAAACTTAGTTGATTGTAATTTAATATGTATTACGAAAGCAAACAATATTACAGGCACGTACTATATTGAGTCGGTCGTGTCAACCACTTCTTTTCGGGTTACTTTTCATTTTATTGGTAATTTTATAAAAGCTGTTCAATACTTGAGAAGCCTCTTGTTGTACTTCCAATATCGAGATTCTTCAATAACTTCTCCTTAATTAAAAGGATTTTCTATTCATTGTATAAAAGAATTAACGTCATCATTTCTTTTAAAGTTGGTTTAATTCGTGAAACCACTCAATACTTCGTATCGCATCGCCGTCTAACTTTATGAAGTACCTTTTGAAGGGTTTGCCGTATTCGCTTGAGTAAGTTTTCCGTTAGCTTACAAAACGCGATAAGGATCCGACAAAGGTAAACGAACATATAACAATTTAAAGTGCACAATATAAGAGTACTCCAGAGTAAGAAGAGTACACTATTTTACGGTGGTAGAGCCACGCAGCTGTTCCCGCTGCTGAATGGGCCGGCTCAAACCGGATTAGTACCACGACCCCACAGAAAATCGACGTGAAGTGGAAATGTTTTTGCTTCCGCATTTCGTCCGGTGAGTGAGGTGGCCGGTGGCCCATCCTCTCCCTCCCCTTATTTCTTCTCTCACTCTTGTTCCCGCTCCTACTCCTCCTCCCTTTCTCCCTCTCTAAAATTTACCCCCTTAAAGACTGGCAACGCATTTGCAAGTTCAGTAGTTGCTCGGTTGTCAGCCTGCTACATAAAAAAAATCCTTTAATTTCAATTATAACTCTGCCAAATTTTACCGCCCTCCGCGAGCGCATCAGGCTGTGAAAGAGGTTTCCCTGTATCATATAGATGAGCCGCGATCAAATGTGCAATCGGCGGGTGGCAAGCTATTACGTCACGGGGTAGATCGCGTGCCTACGTGTTCGAGGGCCGCGCGCCTTCGTGATCAATGCCATTAGCTATACCATGGGCACGGTGCTGGTGCGCCCCCGGTGGTGGCAGTCCCATCGTGCCGCCTCACCCGCTCCGACGTGCGCGTTCTCGTCCTGCGTTGTGCACTGTAACTACGCCGAATAGAAAAAAAACTGCTTCATCAGCACCCGTTCCGAGTCGCAGTAGAACACGAATTTTCCTCATTACTGAAGTTTTTTCAAGATACCAATAGAAAATATAACTTTCCCTTCACCGCTAAAGAAAAACACGTAGTACGGTCGCTGAGAAGTGTCAAATTCAAACTTATTCGATAGTGAGAGTGAATCAGTTCTATTGTACGGTGGCGAGGTTATTAATATTCAGATTTGGTATCGAAGATGTTTTTATCGAGAAAAACAGCTGGGTTTAATTAATATCTGATGACTTGACAGTTTCAAGTTACGATAGCATCAGTGTAGTTGTAGGAACGCTTGTATATATAATAGAAACATGATTGCTTTATGAGAAGTTAAAATAATGCAATAAGACAATATATTGTGTTTTAAAGTGTTCAATTATGAACATAAATTTGCGAGGCTTCATGCCTAGACTTTGCAACTCCCCATGTCAATTAACACAAAGGGATAAAAGTTTTTTTTTTCATTGAATCGTACCTCTATCACCCGATAAACTGACAATTAATTCGACGCTTGCATTCGACAATTATGTATAAACATCTCATGAAATTTATATTCGTAGATACTTACAATTATTGCCTTTTTTATTGGCGTGGATAGATATAATTTTTTATTATAAAATGCAAACTTTACTTTGACATTTATTACCTTTAATTATGTTTTGTAACAAGGTCTACAAAGTTATTTAGTCCTTGAGCCGCTTCGGAGGTACCTTAATAGCGCTGCTTACTCAAGGTTGAGCATACAAAGTCTATATCGCGCTACACCCTACGCCTACACATAAATATAGATATTTTACTACGTTCTTACTACATGGCAGCTCATTCCAAAGTGATGAAAAGGTCATTTGATACGTTTTTATACAGCGATCACAGCTCAACTTTGAAATCATAGGAAATCATAAAAATGGTTGTTTTGCTGTTAGTAGTGGCTATGAAAAACTTAACATTTTTCTGCGAAAGTAAATTCTACACGCTTTCCTTATTCAAGATAACCCGGTAAAATTAATATTCTTCTTTTATTTTAGTTCCTTCCGCCGTCATCGATTTAGTCAGGCCCTTTGCCGTTCAATTACAGCTATTTAAGTTAGATCTCAATTTCAGGTCAAATATATTTAGAGACACAAACTACTTTTGCTTGGTCAAACAATATCAAATTGTTTGACAATACGATCTATATAGATAAAACTATATTTAAATTTGTAACTTATGAGCAGTTGTACGTTTCAACTACTCTAGTGCGAAACTATTTAGTGAAGTCGCGTTGATAACTAGTTTGTCATACAAGTGCATTATGTGATAATTTTTCTGTGATTCGTTTTATGAGTTATTTAATCAACATGTATAACGACAGCGAAACACCTTTGATGACGCCAGATGGATACAGTACCCTGTCGCAAGGTATGAATTAAATTTAAAAATAATTATTTGATATTTAATAATATCACATTAACGCTTGCTCTCAAGGACTTAGACTATATGAGAACCTATTCTTCAACAAATACATAGAGTTCGACTTCCTTTATACCATCAGCGGAATTTTTAGTCTGAAGTTGACACTTTTACATTACTCTTTCATCTTTATGTAAGGAAATGTATCGACGGCTAAAAGTGTCGTATCTCGAATATCCCTAAAATGAATCAAGGTTTTGCAGTTCGATAAGAAAAACACAATTTTATGGTTTGAAATTTACTTTATTGTTCAGTATAGTCTCCCTGAACACTTGTTCCAACGAAATTCCAATGTATGAATTTCACATAAATCGAGAATCGAAAAGTGACCATCTGGAAGGGCTACAAAATACGCTTCCTCAGCTCGTAGGTCATAACCCTCATAATTTGATGAGAAATTCTTTCTACGCATGAATTTTTTTAGGTCTTGAAACAGTTGGAAGTCGCTAGTGGACAAATCTGGTGAATACGGGGGATATTCCAAGAAATCGATTCCTGGATTTTAGCCATTGTCAAAACGCTCTTGTGACACGGTGTATTTTCCTGATGAAAATGATTTTTTTTCTTCTGCAAACCGGGTCTTTTTCACGATGTTTTTTCTTCAGCAGGTCGATATATCAAAATCCGTGAAATTTGGTTAATTAACCTATTATATTGTATTAAGCCTTAACACATTATATCGGTATTTTTAATGAGCGACTTTGGAGTTTCTCGCTGGCTTTTCTCAGCAGAACTGCATTTCGAGTCAGTGGTTGCCTTCTCACGAACTGAGATGTGATAATGACTATTTAAAAGTGCTTGCAAAGGTCTGTTTGAATAAATATTTTGATTTTATTTTATTTTATTTGATATAGGATAGAATATTTGTGCTACACTGCATCTGTCGTGCGTAATAACAGCCCTAGAACCCCGGGTCCGTAGATTCTTCTACATGAACTGCTTAGAACTATAGCAGTACGTTTTCTCAGTATTAATTGTATCTGTTTCAAATATTGATCACATTTTAGACCCTGTATTAATTCTGAACATACAAACGTATCAATTCATTAATTTGTCTTTTATACGTAAATCTTAAACAAATCTTTGTTACCGATTTATTTGACCGATGATTTT
Organism: Eurytides lysithous rurik; assembly: GCA_018247575.1. Classification (NCBI taxonomy): domain Eukaryota; kingdom Metazoa; phylum Arthropoda; class Insecta; order Lepidoptera; family Papilionidae; genus Eurytides; species Eurytides lysithous. Next base: position 7,007 of record DWHO01000874.1, read on the forward strand.
GGTATGCATTTTTTAACATACCTTAAAGATAACATTGAGAATCGCGCTCTATGTTTATTTATGAATGTAGCTGAAGTAAATATTATTGTAACTTGTTTGTGTCTAAATTTTTTAGACATATTCTGTGAAAATTTAAATCCGTTTGTCCGTTGTTTTGTACTTCATTGGTTCAGCAGTAGGTTTTGTTCACAGAACAGAGAATGACCCAGGATGTATATTTTATCGGAAAAAAAAATGACATGAAATGTATATGTATACTTTGTTAATTGTATTCTCCGTTTGATGGTCCTTAATAAATAAATAAATCGAAATTCACGTGAGCTTTCCACGATCAGAGTTTTGTATTCTTAACTTATCCTCTATTTTGTATTCTTAACTATCTTCGCTTCTGTCGCATGAATTAACTTTAATCACAACTTCAATTCCTTCCGGTTCTGCATCAGAAGCGCTCGATTCCAAGCATGACTTAACAAGTCCTCCAAGTTTCAAAGTTGTACGAACTTCTTTACTTCAGTTGCGTTGTTTGATTCGCAATGAATTTTGCAATTATTCGTTCACTACCCAAAATCTACACTCAATTTCATTAACTGACAGTTCATTTCATGATTTTACAGATGAAGCAAGCCAAATTTGGCGCTTAAGTTATCGTTCAAATATTCAGTTTCATTTATTAAAACAGTATGCAGTCATCACCTAAATTATAAATTAGTTTTAAATAATTTCTTAACCAACTTTCGCTAGCATACCACTGATACATTGAACGCAATGGAGCACGTACTAGCCTCTAAAAAGATTTTAATCGCAAATGTCTCCAAAGAAATACTACAAACATAAAGTTTTAAAAGTACTAAATATATTATCAATACTAATTATAGGAATCAATACTATTTCGCTTAATAATTGTACCGATCGAAAAAATGTGGATAGTAACGTTACAATTACGTTCTTTTATAATGGCTTGTTTTCGCTCAAGTCATAGTATGTCTCCTTTTTAAGGAAAAACGCCGTCCTCCTTTGAAGCGATCATATTGACATGATTAAAAGCTTTACAAATTGTTCGAGATTACTTTAATTTTAAATTAGATTTGGATTGATGACTGGCCCGTTGGTGTAGTGGTTAGTGCACCTGACTGCAAACCAAAGGTCGTGGGTTCGGTTCCCACCAAGGACAAAATACTTGTGCGATGAGCATTGCTCATCTGATGATGATACCTTTATAATAAAAATCTTGTTAATACGCAAGTAAATTAAAATCTTTAACATAAGTTATATAAAAAGCAAAATAAAATGTGTATTATTTATTTATATAACGTAATATATAAGTAAGTAAATAATGATAATAAAACTGCGATGTAGGAGCGTCGTACACTTTCCACTTGTTTAAATTTTATATTATTTCATACTTTACTTAAGATGGTAACAAGCATATGGTCCTTCTTTCTTACCATGAATATAAACTTACCAAAACGTAAACATTAACTTCGTCCTTTTGGACCTAGATATCTTAGACCTAGAAAACGTAATAATGCCTCTAAGAGGTTTTACAGAATCATACTAAAAGGCGATGAATTTATAAATCAAAAGCCTTTCACTATCTTTATTAACATCTCCTATTAAATGCGAAGGTGCGTTTGTTTTGTTTTTACACAATCTAACCCCAAACGAGCAGTTCGCCTTCAGACCCGAACACTTGTGTCCTCCCCAGGTGCATCGCGTCACAAGCCACATTCTCCAAGGCATCTCCCATCCTCGTGCAGCACAGGAGCTCTTTTCTTAGATATCGCGAAGGCTTTTTACAAAGTCTGGCATGACGGCTTAACTTATAAGCTGTTTATATTTGACGTTCCGAAGAGGCTTATACACATCTTACGAAACTATCTCTTGAATCGAGTGGAGGGTACTCTTTCCAGTACTATATATATTATACTATATATACTCTTTGCCCCCTCAAAACAGGAAGCCCTCAAGGTTCGGTACTTTCACCGATCCTCTTCTCGCTATATACTAACGACTACCCCAGACCACCCCAAGTCGTTCCCGTGCTTTTCGCGGACGACACAACCCTTTTCTGCTCTGGCAGATCCGCCAAGCTCATCTCCGTACGTCTCCAAACTGCGACCGATCGCCTAGGCGAATGGTTCCGGTTATGAAGAATAAACATGCCCATAGACCAAGACAAAAGTTTGGTCGTATTCTTCTCTCATAGAAAAATCATGGACGTCCGCCCTATTGACAACAAAGAGGATCATTACCTGTAATGCAACTTTTGTATAAGCTCTAGGTAGTTCAAAACAAATTTATCCGCTCGGCAACCGGTGCCGAGGGGTACCAACGTAACGGTGACCTGCATAGCGATTGCAAGCTTCCGACAGTATAGCAATTGAAGATTCAAAGCAGGAACGGAAAGGTCCTTCGAACGAGTCTTTTGGTCAACGCATGCGTCTAAGGACCAGATCCAGACCCGTCCGATCGCAACCGTCGCCTGTGAGGTAACCGGGATCTACTATTTTAAATGCAATCGAGACACTTAATATAAGTTAAATGGCTAACTTATTTGTTTACGTCTTGCACAAAAAAAAACAAAATATTAAAAACTAAAATTATCAATCTTGCGTTCAAAATGTATATTCATAGCTTATATTAACCACAAAAAACTATAATATAAAAGTGCATACATTTAAAAAAAAAAACAAAGAAAATTATTCAGTTTTTCTTCATGGAAAAATATGTAGAAGTAGTAAAATGCAAATTGTGCGTCGACCGTGCACTTACTTGTGAAAGAAGAGAAAAAATTTGTTTCTTTTTTAAGCTATTGCAATAATGGCTCCAGTGTATTTTTCATCTTTATTTTATAAAAAATTTCCACGCATTGAATATACAATATATTTTCCCATACTTATAAAAGCGGTCTAAGTCAAAATTAAAAAAAAATAAGTTTATCACTTATTCCACACCATATCATTTTAAACTAAAATTTATTCAATGTGCAATTTATACAATGTCATCAGAATTAAACATTAGATAGTGATTGTAATTTTATTTTATGGCCCTCTGCGACGGATTACTGAATTACATAATAGGCAGATAAATGACAACCAAATGATAACAAAATCGACAACTCATTCCGATTTATCTAGCGATACAATTCAGGAGGGCTCTTCGAAACTAATTATTGGCAGTAAATAATTTATATATTTTACCACTGTGTCAACAGATCGCGATTCAGGTAAATTAATAACAACCTACTTATTGTGCGGATACATTATTATTCGGATATGATGTGATCTGCAGATATTATAAAATGTTGTATAAAACTTCTTTAGATGATTCTACATTAAACGTTTCGGGTCTTTCATTTAAAAGAGGAAGATCATAAATATACGGAAATATTAAATTACTCCAATTATATGCCACCAGTGACGGATGAAATACATTAAAGATATTCTGTTTTACTCCCATAAATCCCTCCTGTTTTTCAGGAACGTTTGAAAAATCAAAATGATATAAATGGATTACTTTTTGAAAATAGTTAATAAATTTTCGTGAAATATTTCATTAAAGTTATTGTTTCAACTAAAACTTACAGTTCTTTATTACTTTTAGTCTTTTATTGGAGCTTCAGCTAATTTTGAAAATAGTCTAAGTCAGTTCAAACTTAAAACAATATTTTCGTATGAAATTCACACAAATTTCATATTCATAATAAATTTCCATTAATCAAAACTAATAAAATGTCGCATAATGTAAAAATATTTTTTAGTTTATTCAAATGCAATTCATTAGATTTCTTAAAACAAGAAAAAAACGAGTATGACTTAGACCACTTTCATATGAAAATAAAAATGTTCAAAGTGCGTAGTTCGTTCTTAAAGGATATTTGGAAAATAAAGTGGGTGTAAATTGGACAACAAGAAGTAATAAACTAACTGGTAGGCTATAAACGTTTTGAACAAATGAACTTAATGTATAAATTTACGAGTTCGGTGCCAAAAAAACGCTTTTTCAAGCCGCATAGGCTGTAGGTAAAAATATCGGTTATTCTTGACACAAGACAAAACATAAAGCATTTTTGTGCATTTTCCATACAAGAATTCCAATTTATTTATCCTGAAGTAAGCACTCATACGAGTACGACAATAAATACAATAGTATATATAATTTCTACTTAATCTTATGTTGTTTAAATTAAAAATTAAATTAAATTAAATTAAAAAGTGCTCTATCTTTTTAAGTGTCCATCACATCATTTAAAAAATGAAAAATGACTGATTAAATCGAGAAAAATCAACAACTCTTTAGTGTTTAATTATATACATGTTAATGTTTAAATTAAAATTTCGCCATATAATATAACATCGTAGGCACAACGAACTTTCCCATTACTAGAATTGAAGTAATTGAATTATAAATAACAAGCTATATAAACTCAAACGCATATATTATTTTTTTTACTTTCAACTAGTGGAAGACCTACAGTAAATAGAAGCCGAACCACACATTAGATAGAAAAGTGATTCATACATAGGAAATATATTAATATTTTATTGGTAACTCACTCCATTCCCCTTGGAAGTAAGCTATCGTGAACAAATGTTTTCTTCACGGGCTATAAGGAATCTATCACGTTAAACACCTAGCAGGTGAGCTGCAACAAGCAAGCTCTGCCATCTCCAAGCCCCATACTTAGGTCAATATGACTTAGTTGACCTCATTTATCCAGATTGCTCACCCGTGGCTATTTTGGCATGGCTGGGCAACCAATTTGTACATGACAAGCTCGTATCGTCTTCAAAGTGATCTCTTACATATAGGATAGACAAGAAAACTAATAATAACCAAAATTAAAGAAGACATAGCTTACATGAAATACATGTAATTAAAAAGTCTGGAGTGAATACACCACGGCATTTAGACCACTCAAACGATTAGACAAAAATTTATAAAACACAAATGTTCACTAAGTATCACTGCTTCGTTCTAAGAATGATTCGTAGCTATTGAAGTAAAAGTATATCCCATTTTTAATTAAAAAGATGGTTAGAGTTTCAGTTTTGTTTTGAAACGTTGATTTTATAGCGTTTTAATAAAAAATTAAAACGCTATAAAATCAACCCTTTCTTGCCTTAACCGGGTTACGATCATTTCGATAAAATATCTATGAATGTATAATTCAAAATCATAGTGAATATTTAATAGCTCCACGGCGAGGTCGGGTATGTCGCGGTAAAAATAACAGGGCCAAGGGCAGGGTCTTGAATAAAACGACGATTGAATGTCATTGGGTGGAGCACACTTGAATTTTTAAGGCCGTTTTCATTACAAGCCTTTCTTCATACATTGTCACATTGATTATATTTATTTACTACTCGTCGGTCTGCTATGATTGACAACACAGCTATATAAATATATTAGTTCGTTAGCCAAATGAAACATTAAGGACTGCAACATTATGGCAAATATATTAAAAGCACATCTTTTCTATAAAGCCATTCTGATAATTCGTCTTTGTTAAACCGTAAATGTAACAACTTGGCTGGGAAGCTTTGTTTAATTCATTGCTTGTGCTCCCAAAACTGCCCGATCGTAATTCAGAGCATTGTTCGCAGTTTAAAGAGGTGTGTGCGTGATGAATTATTTAGACAATTTCTGCACGAGGCTGCAGCTGCCTCGGTGGCGGTGGTGCGGGCGGGGCGGCCGAGCGTCTACGGAAAAGCCCGATCACCCGGATCGATTTTCGCTTGAACTTGCCACGTTTCGTGCGCTCCGACATTGAAGATAATTTTATAGCGCGTAGTAAGGTACGGTCAGGGTTGTTTTTCAAGGCTCCCATGTCCAAATTGTACGAGGGATGAACAATGGGAAAGATTTCCGGTTTATGGTTATAACATTCGTTAGATTAACAGATAACGATTTCAAACATTGTTTCGCATAGCTGATACGTTTTATGCACACATAATATTCAACAAAATGTTCAGTCACTTTTTTATACTCACTGTCCTTATAATTACTACTATTACAAATCTGGATGTGTATTTGTTTGTCAGTTGGTTGGTTCTTCTATCATAAAGGATCAGATCGGTACGACTTTTGGCATTTGTGTAGCTTGTGGGACAGAGTGTGACGTAGAATACTTTTAAGTCATTTTTTTTTACCTCGACGTATTCAACATCATTGCGGAGCTATTCAATATTCACTTCGATTTTGAATATATAAGAACACCGTTATATATATTTTTACAACACTATTACGTTTATTTTACATAAATAGGGGACGCCAAAAGTGAATTAAAATAAAGTATAAGTCAATAAAGTTGTTCATGGCACACAATCCGGACCCCTCGGTGGTCTCGGAGACTGCGCGCCTCTCCTCGTACAACGGCTTGGCCGTTGGCTGTTCACTCACTCGGTCCGAGCCAGTAAAACCACAGCTTTAGGTTGGCTTAACTTACGTTAATCTTTTTTTTTTCGTGGGTAAATCCTTTATAAACCATGACACCCCGCTACAGAGCAGGGCCGTGTGTCGGATTCCGGTTAGTAAAAACGACTAGCGACTAAAACCTCACGGTTATCTTCCAGTCGTCCGATGTCAGAACTACGGGTTCACTACGCGTTCGCTACGTTCGCTACGCTCTCGCACTCTTCCGCGGTCCCGACGGCGTCAGACCCAATCCACAAGAACTCCAAAATCTTGCACCGCCTCGGGATAGATGTAGCAGCGGACACCCCTCTGTCAGTCGCCCTAAGCCCAAGATATGGGGGCCGCAGGTGGGCGTGGAAGGCTCGCCTCCTGCGCCCGACTCTTCGAGCACGGATCGGGTCTTCGGAAGCTACGTTCACGGATCGCGTTCCACGACCTGACGCTCATAACCATGGCATTGATTAAAGCTGGGCGTGACAGGTCGTCCCCCACTGCTGCAACAAGAACCAGGCTGGGAACTCCTCTGGTGTGTGCTGCACCGTGTCCACGTTATAGCCACAATGGTGGCATTCGTTGTCGGCTCCCGCCCTATTCGTTTCAGATATTTTCCGAAACAACCATGCCCTGTCAGTATCTGCACTAACCGGTAAGTGAGGGCTCCGTGCTCTTGATCCAACCAGTCCTCAAGAACCGGGCGGACAGCCTCCACCGTTAAGCAGCCAGCCTTAGGTTGAGCCAGTTGCTCCATCCACTTCCGGCGCAGGTCCTATCGAGCGTGGAACTCCCACACTTCAACTTTCTTAGCGCAAGATTATTCACCTCGAAGGAGGAGACTAGTGCGCCATCCGTAAACGGCTGCTAGAGTCTCTGCTTCCAGATCCCACGGAGAGGATCCCGCGAGCACGCACGCCACCTCGTAGGCCACGGTCCTATAGCCACAAATCAAGCCGATGGCCATCACTCTCTGGGATCTTCTTAGGAGTGTGGCATTGTAGCAGCCAGGGCATCTACCCAAATGGGCGCCCCATATAGGGCCATGGACCGTACCACGCCCATGTAGAGCCGGCGACTGCCCGCGTTGGGCCCTTCGAGATTGGGCAATAATTGCCGTAAACCGGCCGCTGCACTCACTAATCAGGGGGCCAGGTGGGCAAAGTGCTCGCGGAAATTCCACCGGCTGTCGGCTGTTGTGGGAGCAACCTTCACCTGCACTTCTCCAATAGGGATATGTGAACCCCGCGGTGGCGCCCTTCGAGGACCATAGAAACATACTGCCTCCGTCTTATCGAGCGCCACCCGGAGTCCATCCACCTTGTGACAAGACAAGCAGCCTCCTCAAAGGTCTTTCCCCGGGCGGTGACTAACGTGGCATCCGCATAGCAGATGACATCCGCGCCCGGATCGAGAATGCCCCCCAACACCCAGTCGTACCCAATGTTCCACAAGAGCGGCCCTAGAATCCTATAGACATCTCCTTTCAGAGCATATCGCTCAGAGAGGTAGGCCCCGATCATCTGACCGAGATAGGAAGGCACCTTATGGTACTCCGGTGCCTCCCTAACACAAGCCCACGGCATTGTGTTAGGGATGTCAAGTGACACCGCCCACATTACCGGATAAAGCCCGAACACGATCAATAGCGTCAAGCGTCGATCGGCACACCCGGAAACCAAATTGATGTTCGGAAAGATCTAGACCTACTCTGCTGAGATACTTGGCGATGCGAGAGGCGATGACTCGCTCAAATAGCTTGTCGGCATCGTTCAGCATCACCAGTGGCTGATATGCAGCAGGAGAATTCACAGGGCGTCCATACTTTCTCAAAAGGACGAGTCTCGTAGGAGCTTCAGTACCGCTGCATCTAATTAAGTTAATTTAATCTAACTTTAGTTAGGACAGTGAGCTGAGTCGACCAAACGGTCAGTACAACCTCAGAACAGGTACACAAGAACAAACGCAGTGCTAAGATATTCCGGTCCTAATATATTACCACACGAATATCTTAACAGCGTAATTTAAAATTTACTTAAGAAACACAACAATCGACACAGCTCCATTAATCTGTCAAAAAACTGAACTTTGTCGCGCGCGGTGCGATCTTTTAGCCTTGAGCAAAAGTATTTTCTCCTCTGATAACGTTTTTTATCAATAAAACCAATTTAATAATTATACAATATTGCACAATCTGGAGTCACGAACCATTTCCATGCGGCGATAAGAAATAAAACAAGCTACCGTTCCAAAATATAAGTAAAATGAGAGGTTATAAGTGTGGGTTCATAATTTTGATCTTTTTGATAAAAGATTTAAATACTTTCCTAATATCTAAATCGATTCGGTGATACTCTTTTTTAATTCGTGTAATGGTTTTATATGAAAAAAAAAACTGTCGCTATTAATTTTGCCAATGTCCAATAGTCACTTATAGTCACTTACATATCGCTGTACTACGAAGGACCGTGAAAGGGTTTACGCATTGTTTGGTCCTAATAAGTTCTATAACAAAAGAGACAATCTTGCGTAGAATTATTATATATTTTCATTTACCTGTTAATAACTTCATTCTTATTGCACATATACATTTTTTCTATCGTATACTTTGAGTTTAACATGATGAGTTGTCCATTGCAATAGATTCTAAGTAGCAAAGAAGCCAGCACCCAGTCGTAAAACATTCATATTGATATTGGGCCACCAGCCACCACATTTACCGGACGAAATGCGAAAGGAAGCACATACTTCCACTTTACGCCGATTTATTAAGATCGCCGCTTAAGGTCGTGGTACTTATATGGTTTGACTCGGCCCATTCAGCACACAGTAGAAACTACTGTTTGGATCTACCTCCGTTAATTTTATTTTTCAACTTTCCTCAAAATTTTGCTTGTATACCAGTTGTTGGTATCTACGAAATTTACTTAAGCAGTGAAAAATTTATAGACGATTTTCAATTAAACAAGACAAGAAACCAACGAATAGAGAGTGTTATATACAAAGGAAATATTGGATGTTTTTAAAAATGTTGACACGAAGTAACTTCACTCAATGTGGTCAATTTACATTTTATACTTATTATCATTTATGTAAAATCACCCAGAATATTCTCAAGTTCTATTTAGCGACTGAGTATCCTCGACCTCACAGAAAATCGGCCTAAAGTGGAAGTGTTTTTGCTTCAACGTTTCGTCCTACTCCCTCTCCCCTACCCCCCAAAGGCTGGCAACGCTTTTGTAACGCTACAAATGTCTATGGGCGGCGATGATCACTTAACATCAGATGAGCCGCTTGCTCGTTTATCAGCCTACTGCACAAAAAAACTCTTTTTATTTTCCATTTTAAGAGCTTTATGCGTACACTTGTAAGAGTCTCGGAGCCGCTAATTACTAGGAATACACATTTTAATTAAGTTAAGAGGAAATGTGGCTATGTGGTGTTTTATATTAAAATAAAAACTGTACGTATTTACGGCGGTGAAGCAACGAAAGGTTCGCGCTGTCGCTGAATGGGCCGGCTCGAACCCGATAAGTACCACGACCGCACAGAAAATCTGTGTAAAGTATTTGTGTTTCCAACCTGCTTATCTTAAATAACTCACCAAATTAAAAGTTTGAAACATTTTTGACATCGTTCGAGATGAGTGTGAATGACTAATATGCATTTAACATTGTTTTTTTTTTTCTTTCTTTTAAATGACATCACCGTCGCTTCGGCAATAATAAGACGCTTGCGTATTAATGTAAGTATAACTTCGGTGTGTAAAATAAACTTCTGTTTTAACATAAATAATTAGTTTATTATCACAAACAGTTCGTAATTAAGCGTTAGCTTGAATCCATGAAGTATAACTGGAGACACGAGTGCTGACGCCAGGGTATCTGGCCAGAGAGCATTGTGCTCCCCACGAAGTGACCCCCACGATGACGTTTTCGTGGGTTACGGGAGCGCCGGAGTTACCCTGGCACTGATCTCGACCACTGGCATCGAGCCACCCGGAACAAATCATATAGTCACGAACTTCCATGC
>DWHO01000875.1:0-17445 GCA_018247575.1 Eurytides lysithous rurik
GGTAATGAGTTTTGCGCCGTTACAAAATTTTAAAAACACATTAGTCCTTAATTTATTTATAAATCTACGGGTTACTTCATTATTATGAAACAAATAAATATGGAGTTAACGACACATACGCCAATTTAACGTTATTAGCGCTAGATTTCCTACAATACTAATAAATATATCAAATCTAGTAATGAAACAGGTCCCTGTAATGAGTTTTTGGGTTATTTATATTGAAATTCATGCATGATTAACATAGTAACTAAAAGAACAATTACAGCGCTTAATAAAAATCGTAGGTTTACATGACATACATATATTTAAACGAGTTTAAACCTTAGTTCAAATTTTTTATTTACAAAAACATGTGAATTTGGTAACTTTGAATATTCACCCAATAAACAAAGTTGGCTGTTAATAGTCCAAAGCAAAAATAAAAATCGCAATTCAATGATATGTTTCAGTAAATGTAAGGGTAGGCAACTTATATAACATTTACTCTAGGAAAAATTCTATTTACGGCAATTGGGATGTACGTAAAGTTCATTATGGAATATTATTCGCTGTAAAGCTTTTCTGCTTTATTTATTATTCATTGCTTAAAACATTTATTATTGCGAGTGTGATCGTGGCCCAATTGGCCACGGTTATAAATATTTTTGACCATTCGTCCTATTACGGCAGTTTCCTCGCACGAATACTCAATTATAAGATTTCGTCTTAATTGTCAATTTTAAAATTGACGAGAACCTAAAGTTCTTTACGAAATATTATTCGCTGGAAGGCTTTTCCGATTTTTAGACATGCTTAAAGCATTTATTGTTTCGAGCGTATTTGGTCGGGATTGTACAATTTTGGCGCAATTCAAAGTCCGTTACGCCCTGGAATTTAGCTATCGTGTATTTCGAAAATATCGCACATAGTAAATAGATTGTAGTGTTTTCCTTTATTTTTGGACCCTGCAGCAAACTCGTTTTGATTTTGTGAATGGGTGTTACAAAATAAGTACACATTATATTAAATCCGCGTTTACTAAACTCTATCAGCATTTATTCAACCAATCAATTAATCTAGGTATCAAATTAGACGACCTACTAATATTCAAATTGTATATTAAAATTGAAATGATAGCATTATTTGCGTCTATCAAAGCAAAATGTTGCTGAGACGGAAACTACTCCCCTGTCCATAATGTCACACGCAAGCATATCCCTTGCACGCGTTCTTGAAGCGCATTTTAACTGCTATTAGTACAAAATAAATTTCTCTGTTTCACAGTGGAATTTCATCGAGAGTGATTAGAATCTGTCGTATACGTGTAGGTGACAACCTATCAGGAGTTAAGACTTACTAAGACGGTTGTACGGAGGACTTTACGCGTGTAAGATATAAATAGCGGTTCTTTAATATTTGGAATTAGCAAATACCGTGCTAGGGTTGAGAGTTAAAAGTTTGATAGCCTAACACGACGATTTATTATATGATTTGTACTATCTAGGATTGCCGGCTTAACACGTGCATACTACATTTTCTCAACGAAGACTAACGATAACGGACAGAAAAGATCTTGCTCTTCATGTCATGCGCACGCTTGCATGTAGTAATGTGTAAGTATTAGCGTTACCACGTTTTTTGACCTATTTTAGTTTAAAACTGCTTGACACTACGTTACGTTAGCCACTACTATACAAATTCCACTGGAAAAACATTCCTTCACACTGAGGAATGTAGTCGTAGCCTGTAGTGTTGGTAATATCCTGGTCCATGGACCATGGGTCAGTCAGTCGAAGACCAAATAAGTTTTAGTGGATATACATACCTGTTGAATCACATACATAACATTTTCATTATTTATTATTCTTAAACTCGAAAATCAAAGATATTTGACGGTACTTAAGTTCGAATAAATTAATTTTTCAACTACATTAATCATAACGTTTAAATTTATTTTATTTTCGCATTTTCGGTTTTCTAGCAAAATAAATACAAAAGTAAATAAATATTATACTAATATCTTCACAATAATTATCGACATTAAAATTATCTATGGTCATACTTGTTTGTCTATAGAACACGCCTCTTTATTTCTGGGTTGTCGATACTAGGCATTCGTCTGCCTGTGTACATTGAGAGTTGAGGTCTAATACATTCCTACTGTTTTCTAAAACGCATCGGATCACTTATTGAAGAGTTAATTGTTTTGCTTCCATTATGGAGGCTAATATATTAGAAGAAAGCGATGGTGTGCGCATTGTTATAAAAGATGAAAATCAAGATTTTGGAAGTCCAGACTTGGACTATGATAAAAAAAGTGTATTTTGGATGGGGGGCGTGTTGGATTGCTTCTCTACAGTGTTATCATTATTTGGTCGCGGTGATTTCAAAGATGAAGACGGTATGAAACCTATTTTAATCTGTATATATGTCTCGTACGATTTTCCCAGGCCCGTGTTATTGAATGCAAAGGCCGGCACGCATTCAAGGTCGATGCGCCACGCAGCTTTGCAAGGACGCAGCTTGATTGATTTTTGATTCCTATCCTATAAATTTATGTACCTATTTATTTATTCCAGTTACTGTTCTTCTGTAAATATAAAATGGTTATTTTATTTAACAGACTGATATTTAAACATTGTCTTGATCAATAATTTAAAAGTACATATTTACTGTTTTGTTATTTAAGTATTGTTTAAGTTTAAATATTTTATTATATTAAAATATTTTCAACATTAGGAGGAAAGATATGCCGTGCCGTATATATAAGATGCAGTGCCGTTTAGAAGATAGAAATATAGAGATGGGGTTAGGTGGCAACCCTTGTTGAGCTCAGGGGGACTGCTACATAGTGAAATATGATTCCTCTCTCTTCTCTTGATTCCTTTTCTCTTATAACTCTATAGTTATAGGAATAAGAAAATATTACCGGCTGTGCATAAATAATATTTCAGCTGTGCTTTTGTTTTATTTTAGATTGAAATAAAGATGTTAATATTTTTTAACCAAGAATGGAGTTAACATAAAATTTACTAATGAAATGGAGGCAGAGATGGCTCCTATATTTATGGAATAAGCAGAATATAATAAAAAATCATATTTCCTTAGGATGCAGTTTCTTAACATACTTTACATAGTTCAAGTTTTTTTTCAGAGGAAGAATGGGAGATTCCATTTGAATCAATCACTGATTTGGTTTACCTTGGATCTGGAGCCCAGGGAGTGGTCTTTGGAGGAAATCTGCATGGTGAAATGGTGGCAGTAAAGAAGCTTCGTGATAGTGCTGAGACAGATCTAAAGCATCTGAAAAAATTGAACCATGAGAATATTGGTGTGTAATAAAGAAAGTTAATTAAGAACATTGGAAAATATAGTGAACATGGGTTAAACACTTATCTTACATATATTGGGGGATGGGGATAAAACTATGGGCATGATATATTAAGTTCATGTGTCTTTTGCAGTCCGTTTCCGGGGAGTGTGCAGTCAGCCTCCATATTTCTGTGTTGTTATGGAGTATTGCCAGTATGGGCCATTGTTTGAATTTCTTCATAGCGGTGTATGCTTTACTCCCAAGCAAATCTTGAAATGGGCCAAGGAGATTTCTAAAGGAATGAGCTACCTTCATAGTCACAAAATTATACACCGTGACTTAAAAAGCCCCAAGTAAGTGATACTCTGAAAACTTCAATCTTAACTGGTAATGTAGTATATATTACTACACTTGCTAAAATTGTCTTTGTTCATTTAAATTTTTTCTAGTCTCCTGATTGCCGATAATTTAGTTGTGAAAGTGAGCGACTTTGGTACGAGCCGCGAATGGAACGACGTGAGTGCCATCATGAGCTTCACGGGCACGGTGGCCTGGATGGCACCAGAGGTCATTCGTCACGAGCTGTGCTCTGAACGCGTTGATGTTTGGTCATACGGCGTTGTATTGTGGGAGTTACTCACTCAGGAGGTACCCTACAAGAACTTGGAAACGCATGCCGTTATGTGGGGCGTCGGAACCGACACGATATCTCTCCCCATCCCATCAACTTGCCCAGAGAGTCTCCAGTTGCTGTTAAATCAGTGCTGGAATCGCACTCCACGAAACAGGTAATATATAATTATAATATTTTATTTGTTTGATAAATTGTTTTTTTTTATTTATTGTTGTTAAATGTTTCATGTTAACAACAGACCACCATTCAAGATCATCTCCGCTCATTTGGAGATTGCCGGAGAAGAGCTCAGCTCCATGAGGGTTGATTGCTTCAGAACGCTTCAAGCCACATGGCGCGAGGAAGTGCAGATTGGCATGGAGAAGTTCTATGCCAGGTAATACCATTATCAATTAGCACTTGAAAGTTTTTAGTCTCTGTTATTGCGAAAAATCTACTATCCAATTGTTTTTTTTTAACAGGAGCGAGCAGCCCCAAGCTCAAGACGCAGCCGCCCGTCGTGAAGAAGAAAAAGAAGCTCGCAGCATGTACGAGCAACAACTGGCGCGCGCCAACGAGCTCTACATGGAAGTCTGCGCTGTCCGCCTCCAGCTAGAGCAGCGCGAAAAGGCTGTCGTCGAGTGAGTCATTTAATTCGATGTCATATTGATCAGACACGTTATATTACCGCATATAACGCTTGCTTATTTTCCAACAGGCGTGAGAAAGCGCTGAAGACCTGCCGCTGCGGAATGCGCAAGACTATCAAGCAGTACCAGCGCCAGACGTCGTCGTCTTCCGACGGCCTCAAAGCCCCGCTCCCGTGCGCACAGGCCTTCAACGATCATCGCCGCCGAAAGAGGCAACAGAAGCAGAGCGAGCAGCCCGCCCACGTGCTGGTCAATTTCGTGGACTCGAAGGCTCAGGAGCCGCAGACAGTAACCCTCACCGTTACTGGCTTCATGGGCTGCGAATGCGACAACGCCATTGAGAACAACAACATGAACTCCATCCTGACCATGAAGGATACGGTCATAGAGAAAAACGGAAACAACCTGGACGATACTGTCTGCAAGATACAGAATGCGGTCAACGACAACTACATGCCCGACGTCGCCCAAATCTAAATCTTTAATTTCTGTATCCAATCGGTTGGTTTATTTGTCTTATTCACATCCTCCCGTTTCTCTACCTATGCCGAATAGAGTCGGTATAGGAAATTTTGCATTGATCTATTTTACTTCATTTTGGATGGTTATCACTTATGAGTGAACAAATAGATCGACACCCGTGAACGCTGAACGCGTTATATTTGACAATTAGGGTCTCAGATCAAAATAATCCTTGATTTTGGGTTCGAAAACATACTTTTGTTTAGTTAGACTCTGCTATAAATGTTGATTACGGTGAGATGGTATTTTTGGAATGGGATGCTGTGTTAATTGTACTAGTTCAATTATTTATTATAACTTAACATTTATATGTTAAGGAAGGTAAAGGAATAGCTACATTGAAAGCATAAACCCTTTATTTAGGCTTTCATTTCGCTAATAGGGCCGGCCAGCTGCGAAAATACCATACCTATTTTATTTCGTTCTATTTATTTCCACTGCAGTTAGTTAATATATAGGTAAACAGTTACTTAATCATTATTTTGATTATTTTTTCCCCCTCTGACACTTGCAGGCGGCCTAAAAAATCTAGTTTACTTAACTGTCTCTGTAATCTCTTAGAAGAATCTCATGACATAAAAACTTATGTGCAACCGATATTAGGAGAAAAAAAAAGTAGCCCGCCCCGCCCATGTAGAGCTGTTTCAGTACATTTAATTAATTCGTATCATAAATAAAAAGTAGTTGAATTTGCGTAATTCTAATCAAAATGTTAAAATTTACAATATAATCAGATTTATTAATATTATTAGATATAAGCATCTACTCAATTGAAACACGGAACGATTTTGTATGGCGAATCGTCTGATTATGCAATTGTATAACTTAATAAGGGTATAAAATTATAAAGAATGTTTCATTGGTGGAATAAAATTCGTCATGCAATTTCGTCCGGGCCCAAATTAATAGCAAGCTATTAGTTTACTGATCTCTAGACTGTAAATGCGCCATAGCTAGGTTCTATTCCGATGCTTTTTTTTACATTTAACAGTTTCCATTAGCATTATGATATTGTCACCATTGCACTTGTTTGTCATCGATTTTTGTTTAAAATCAAATCGATAACTTGGGTGATGAAAGGGGGACATTTAATATACACGTTGTCGCGCCGCGAACAGTTTGCCGAATGATATTATGCGGAACACGTGATGTTAATCATTGAATTTAACACAGCCTAATTCGCAGCGTAACACGCAAGCTAAGCGTCTTTGCTTTATTAAAAGCATATACATGCATGATGCATTCAGAACGGCCCGTCATCGTTTTTTCAATAAATCGATTAATTTGAGTTGACGGTAGTGATAAAATTGGACGGCACTAACGTGCACAATTTGAAGCGACATAAAATAAGGAATGCTAAGAATGGTGATATGATAGTAAGATGGAGCTTAGTTTTTTAAGTTTTTGTTGTTGTTTTATTATTGTTTAATTTATTTTATTATTATTTGTTTCATCGGTAGTTTTAGTGAGTCTAAAGCTACGCATTTTGTTGATTTGAGTAAATCGAATTTTTTTAGACTGAGAGCATTTTTGCCAGCACATTACGTTTATAATTTGTTTTTGTTTTTTATTTTTATTTTTTTTCCTTAAATATCGGGATCAATTTAGTATTGCGCATGAATAAATAAATGAGCGATCCTTAGTCTCGATTTGGGTATTCATTCGCCGGTAATGCCTTTTTTTATTTTTAAAATGGCCTTTCTACTCTATTTTTATATTGCCTTGCAAGGGAAAGTAAAAGGTAAAGGTAATGATAGAAAATATTTTTATATTATTTTTATTTTCGTAACAAGTAGCTTAGCCACAAAAAAAAGTTTCAAGTGGCGGCAATTCTTGTTGCGATAATAATATATGTGGATTCGTGAAATGAGAAAGAGTATTATATTATAATTATAAATATGAAAATGGTTCTTTGACAGTCCAAAGGTTAATCGTTTTGAAATGTTTCAAAAGAAATCTAAGTTTAGTAAAGGAAACATCGTGAACTTGCTCCTGTCTTACAATGTATGTATAAAGTAAGTTTATTTTGCTCAAACTTTTTCAAAGAAGCCCTTTTATAATGTTTTACGAAAATCAATGTACAGTATTATTTAGCATTCCTTCTACGATATTTTTGCGCATGTGATACTAAATATTTTTTTTGAGTTACCGTTCTGTAGATTATTTAAAGTGCTATTTTTTATTCTTTTATTATATTTATTTTTGTGTTATAATTACGTTTTCAGGTCAATATCTGACTATGCTGCCCTTCAATGCAATGTAAGGTTTTAAAATTTTGTTGACTATTGTCTCATATGAAACGTAATTATTTTTTTATAAGATAATGGTATTAGATAATCATGGTTTCTATACTGTTAGACGTTCTGATTTCATTGTTACCACGGACGGACGTTAATTTTAAAATTGTAATTTTTTATAATTTTTATCTTCAATTCTAAATTTATTTCAGCCTTGCAGTGTTTGGGTCTTAATAAATTTAATTAGTTATAGAGAGATATCATGAGCTTGGGTGGGGTCGTATCGTATGAATATTGAAATGCAATTAACAACTGCATGACGTCAGAGATACCGCTTAAAATATCAGTTAGAAAACTTTATCTCATTTTAGTGAATCTTATATTTCAGTTTGCCACGTAACCATTAATGCCGTAAAATATTTAAAACGTACAGAGTTTTACTTTGTTATAATATGTAATTCTAGCATATTCAAAAGATCGTCACGAAGATAATCTCGATTGAAAAGTGAACTCTTCTAAACGAACCTTATATCTCCATCGTTGGCGGTAGATTCTAAAAGGAGTCTCACTTGCGCCTTCTTTCAAGTGGAATTAGACCATAGGCCAAAATCGTGAAAGGCAGCATAGTCTATGGTATGCCCATGAGCTTGTCACTCGACTATATTTTAATACCTAATTGATAAGTAGGCTGAAAACAATAGACTGCACTTAGTCTAAATTTTTGATGTATCTTTACTATTTCTACTATAAATTCTACTATCTTATATCTTATAGCTATATTGTTAAAATCTTTAAGGAAACCTTACATACCGTTGAACTGTACTGGGAAATTATTATTGCAATATTCCATGTGTCGTACGGATTTCTTTCCACACTCATTATGCCCTCAATTCAGTCGCATCTATAACTACATAGAGGGGCATTAATGGTCAACAAATTCTCATTCGATTTTAATAGATTAATTAAATCCTAAAATATATTGTAATACAGAGATTTAATAATATTATGTTTCTGTCACTTTTGAAATGTGGAAAATGGCGTCGTTAATTGAATATTATGAAGGATTGGTATTTTGCGGCAACAACAGACATTAGATCATTTTTCATTGTTTTATCTATATTAATTGATATAATGGTTGTGTTTCCGAGATCAAGTTCGATTCACATCGATGATTTAATTTTTTTTAAAAATTCGCTCAATTTTTTTTTCATCGCACTTAGATATTATCATTTATATATCTAAATGTATTAGATAATATTTAAATGTAAACTATTCGCTCTTATATTACTTCTTTCCAACTCTGTGTTTTCTGATATGTAATTTTATTGTAAGGATTAGCCTAAAATTTGGTCTAGTCGTAAATGAATCTATCTTAAATGTACGTAGTAATGAAAAATATTGTAGTTTTGATTGATGAAATAAATAAAGTATCAAAAACATTGAAGCTTGTTATTTCAAATCCCTTCCACCGTCAATCTTTATATTTTCGACAAATATAAATTTAATTTTTATTTACATATACCGTTTTTAAGTTTTAAGCCATTTAGTTTTTAGTACCATTCTATTATTATTTATAACAAATAGCTAAAATATAAATTGTTAATTGAGTTCAACTGTTTTCGAAAGAGTAGTCGACAAACTAACTTCGAAAGAGTATTAAACATTTAAGGTAGTGCTAAGTTCTGGTCTCGGCTAGAATCAGTTGCTTGTATGTATGGAATCATTAAAAAAATTCAGTTTAATTAAAATTTTGTTATCATAGAATACAAAATTTACAGTCACAGCTTCTATTCGTTTTTCTAATGATACAATTTAACAGATTAAACCATAACTACACGAATCATAAGAATATGATACTTAAACCGGAATACAGCGGTGCCCGCACAACTGCCCGGCGGTAAAATTAGCAACGACCTATAATACCTTCAAACGATTATAAAAAGCCACAAAAACGATAGCCTTATGATATCAAGATTACATATAGATATAGAAGAAATCGAATAAAAATGGGATTGTGGTTCGCAAATATATAGTACAAATATTTTACTTAGATCTTAAATGACTAGGGCGAAGCATTTCGTGCGATACTGCTGAACCTTCTACGTTAGTAACTATGAACAATTAATTTAACCGGATTTAGGAGCCTATAGTCTAGGAGATGGAAACAAAAAAAAACCCAAACTTCAACAAACGAAGAAAAGAATTTGTTACAAATTATCATTAGTACTTTTAAGCCAGTTTTATTTATTTATTCATATTTTTTTGCAAAAACCAAAAACATTGAAATTACAAAGGGCGGACTTAATGCCATTAGGCATTCTCTCCCGGTTAACCCGGGGCGTGGAGACAAATTGTGGTAGGTGGTAATCATATACAATAAATTCTTTGATTAATATATATACACACACACACACACACATATATATATATATATATATATATAACAGCGCTTGATTAATGCTCTGCTAGAAGCTCTTCGTATATTCGGCATTATAACAGTTATCTTTGAAAATTACACTTGGTTTGTAATTTTGTTCATACCAATATGTTTATTTTCTACTTTATATAAAAGTGAACAATGGTTCGCGACTGCGCTTAACCGGGTTGGGGATTATTGAGAGAAATATTATATATTGAGATATTTATTGTCCGGACTCAAGTAATGAAGGAGAATTTTTAAATTTATTTATATGTTTAGATTTTCGTTTGAATAACGCTACGTAAATAATACTTTTACAATAAAAATGTTACAATAATTCCGCTCGTAAATTGTAGATTATTTTTCTTAGTTTCTTTTAAACAGTTCTGAGTCGATTAGGAAATGAAGTACAAGGCAACAATTTTCGCTGAGATAGATAGAATGGGTAATTACTATCTTAATCACTTTACAGCTGGATTCAGCTCCGACCTTTTTTTGTTTTAATCAACAAAATAACGCTTTATTGAAAGAAAATTTGAGACCTACCAAGCCATTTAAAACATTGTATTTAAATATATACCGAAAGACAACGTATAAATTCGCTCGTAACCTAAACATTTTATGTATTTCTAATTACCTAAATAATATGATCGTAGCTAGGTAAGTATAAACAAATAGTTGTAATTGCATTATGACCTAGGAATTAAAAAGTAAAGAAACGGTAGGCAAATTTTGTGTTTCAATTGTTTTCGCGGTTGCCTGGCGCCAATACCAATCAGCATTTGGCCAAGTGACCAGAACCCATTAACACGAACAATGCTCTGACGCAAATGCGTTACAATGTCGTATATCATTCGAAGTGTGTTTAAATAAAATCTATCCTTCATTAAAGCAAATGTCGGAAAAATCATCGCTGCCTACATTAAGTACAAAAGTTTAGTAAGAATCAGCTGATTAAAGTGAGAGGACGGTAATATTGTTGACGAGATATTTGCACCGTATGAAATTCACTCTGCGCGTGTTACATTTTTTCGTATTATTTATAGAAAGTCTGCGGGCGGGACTCGGCGCTCGCACACGGTGTGGCGCGCGCGGGCCGAGAGGACTGGAGCCCCATGGAGCCCCCATCGTTTCCTGCTAGCAGCCTCCAGACCATCAGGGCTGCTCCCGGTAGTGACGCCGAACTTGTACTCCCGCTGCCCAACGGCACACCGCCCTTCCATTTTGAATGGTACGTTCTATTTCTAGCTTTTCCACCGTTCCCTCGCAATTCTAGAACTTCCAATTCCTTTTCTATTTACTCTTTGGTTATATTCAGTTATCCATATTTTTGAATTAACTATTCAAATTATACTAGAAGACAATGGATAAAACCACCGTCGTCCAGCAACCAAACGTTGAAATCGAAATAGGCGATTTTCAGACTTATGACTAAGACTATTAAGTGCAAAGTGATTGACGCATCTATGCGAGTGCGTACGCGTCTCGCCGGTAAGCGTTGTTTGTTTTTCACGTGTCGAAGTGTATAAATAAAGACCAGGAAGCAGGTCACCAGTCATTTGACACTCTTGTCAAGCAAGAAGAATAAGGCAAAAACCGATCCTTATGACAGCGTGAAAAGAAGTTATATCATGTTAACTTCTTCTTTCTTCTTCTTGCGCTGAGAGCATAAAGCTCTATATTAAAAACCAAACCAAATGGTTGGTTGGTGGGTTGGTGGTTGGTGAAGTGTTAGCTTTACACAAAATATATACACTTTTTCACAACTATTTTAGAATTTATAAAAGTCTATAGACTTCTATAGATTCACTAGATTTTTATATACTATAAGTATATAGTTTAGGATTTAATAAGTTTAAATTTTTTGTCTGCCTTAAATTTCATCAAGGACGGATTTCTTTAGCTGGGACAATTTTATACTTTTAGTTTAATCATAGAAACTAATTTAGAAGTTGCTCCCTATGTTCACCGATATTTACAGCCGGTCAAGCTTTGGTAAAAATCGAGTACTATGTGGTTATATGCATCATGTACTTGTAATTGGGCACGAACGTTTACTTATAGCTCCTGAGCGCTCGCTAACGAGAGCATTTCGGTGGGCGATGTACGCTTTTACTATTGTTAATATAGCAAAAATATATTTTAAATAAAGCTTAGCGAGAAAGTAAAAGGACATTGAAATTTGTTTTGCTTTTAAAATATTAAGTCGTCCTAGGGACATATTGAATTGACATAGTAGCAACACATATGTTATATATATGGTTTAACTCTAACCAAAAATAAATTTGAGGTTATCAGGAACGTTCTCTTCTTGCTTATCTTGCCATCTGGCGTCGTAACCGTGAACCAATACGAAATACACGACATCTATTAATGATCTAGCGCAAGCCCTATAACTCGTATTGCTGATTGCTGAAAGCTTGTAGCTTTAGTCAGAAAGATATCAAAAAGCCAAAAAGAGATAAAATGCTATCGTGTCTTGAGTTTTTACAATTTTATTTGTTACTTAAATGGTCGTTGATTGTACATCGCGGCGATATTCGAATTGCGCCCGCCGCTCCTCTATCCCTGACGTATCGATAAACAAGAAGCGGCGCTGGCGTCGCCTCTACCGAAATATCCGATGGTGTTGCGCGCAGTCCGCGCCTGGCCATCGTGAACTCTATTCGAAAACGAAATGCGCTCCCGACATGGGCAGCAACTGTTGTAAAGGCGACGCGGCGGGGAGGCCGATCAAGTCCAGCTCCTCCATCTACAGCAGGTATTTGTGGATGGCCGTACTCATCGGCCAAGAGTTGCGCGGAGTGCCGTGGGTGCTGCGCCCGCCCGAACCTTATCCGTACGTAGTGCCAAGGGGGGGTTAGTTATCGGCTCCAATGTTGTGATCTCCAAATGTCTCCACGTTGTTAACTCGGCTACCGAATGAATGTCCAGCCCACTCTAAAAGCATTTTCAATATCAACAACATACAAATTCATTGGAAAATACTTCATAAAATCATTCCATCGAATTACTTAGGCTGTTACATATTGTTTTCACGCAAATACCTTGCAGTTGTAGCAGTGTAGGGTCGATATCAATTTATATTCAAAAATCTTTGTGAATTTACGCAAAAAATGCCTATTCATTAATTGTAGCGTGTGCTAATCGTAATCCAGAATTAGCAGTACAGTTACCCTTGCTTTGTTATTTACAAGAAACAACAATTCGAATATATACATTGTAAAGTTGTTACGTTTCTAATTGATGTCTATTTATCTTGCAATGTTTTGAGTTCCCGATGTACTAATGAAACAGTACGCTTGAAAAATAAATATTGAAATCGTGGTAGAGTTTTTCTTTGTAATTTTAATATTATAAATATCTTAATACGGAATTTACAATGTTTCTAATCGCATGCTTGGCTAAAGTTTTATCATCAAAGGATAAATTACAATATCATGCTTTGTAAAGTTTATGATTAAAGAATGATGTAAAATAAATATTTTGACGTGATCTCGTTATGTTAACAATCTTAACTGTGGTCAAAGTTTATGTATTATATGTTTTTAATTAAGTCTTAATTGAATGCGAAGTATTTCTTAACGAACGCAATTTTGAATGTTCGGCAATGCGAGATTTTACTGCTATGGTAAAGGGAATCAACTTTATCTTCAATTATTTTGGTTTCAATGACTTTTTTAATTTATATTTTACCATGTAAATTTTGATTTAGGCTTGATTTTAATCAGAACTTTCTTAAGTTGGTTGTTTTGTAATCGTGTTGTAATGTAAACGAAAACTTCCCTCTTTATATTCTTTTCTATTTTAAAATATTTTCATATATATCATTTACGCTTGCTTCATCTTGTTTAATACGACTAGTTGAAAAATGTAATTAAAGTATTTTGGCAGGCAAATAATTTCAAATGACATTTTAAGAAATTCAATAATTAAAAAGCATAACGGCCCATTCTTTTTTTGTTGCTTTATTTTATTAAAAGGAATGCTCATTACTGCCAAAACAATGTTTATAAATACTATTATATAGAAAACTATTATTGCTATCGAGTTTGATAAATATTTCATACTCCAGTATAAAATTAGTTACTATTTAGTCACTACATAGTTAAGTCAATTATTATAGCAAATTAAATTAATTCTAGATTTCTTTAAATTTTGCCATCTAAACCTATCGTAGACAAAATTTTAATATTGTGTCAAAGTTAATAATAAAAAGAATTATAAGTTTCTCAAAATAGACGTCGTCTTCACATTACGTAAAAATCTATTTCTAAATAGTTATTCCGGCATTGACAAAACCTTGGGAGCGTTATGAATTAAAAACACACGAAAAATTTTTTTCTTTTGTATAAAAATATGAATTTATCAATCATCGCTCGAGGCAGATTATTACGTATTTGTTTGTCCCTAAGTTTTTGCTATAAGATTTTTAACTTTTTTTTGCCAAGGTGTCTGTTGATAATTTTTTTTAAATTTGTTTCTAATTATAAATAAATAAATTTTTGATTATAAAAATATTATTCTTATAAAATTAAGGACGGGGAATTTTTTATTGATTAATTTGTACACTATATCTCCAACGAATCTTTGAATTGTAGTGTACAGTTTTTAACATGTTTAAAGTAAATATATTACAATATCAAGGATGAAATAAAACATTAGACAGTGTGAACGCGTCTCCGTCAAAAAAGAGATTTAAAAATGTTTATGATTAAAAAAAATGTTTAAAGGTTTATAAATTTATAAAATTGGGCGTGTATACAACACACTGTAAACTCTTTATAACGACACTTAAAGGACTATGCATTTTATTGCCTTTTAATGAGTTGTATCTTGATGTAGGTTTGAAGATTTAAATCGCGTATCAGTTAAACTTTTAACTGATACGCGGGCAATACATATAACACGGGCTAGGATAGTAAAGCGACCAAAGAACCTACAAAACTGCACAGTTTTGCTAATTTTGGTAACTTAAAAGGTATTTTTTATTATTTAAGTTATTGAGAGTGGGTGTAATGCTATATGAGTGCGTTATCGTATGGAAGACAAGCTGAATCAATCAAAGCCAAGTGATTTCGACGCATTAGGGTGGTGTGTGTGTAGGTGTTTCTATAACTTAAAAATGGAACTCTCTCCGGTGTTGTAGGTCTTGAAATATCTATAAAAGCGATGGAACAACATACTTTGGGTCATTTTGTTGATTATATTAGATATCTTACGGTGTTATTTCTTATATGTTTTAGATGGCTAACAATCTTTGTCATTTCTTTTGGTTCATTTATTTTCATATTTATTAGATGTGATCATATTTACCCCAGCGTGTGCATGAGTCATATTTGTTATTTTGATGTTTTTTTAAAGTGATGACTTTAAAAAAACTGTGGCATATGAAAGAATGTAAAAGTAACCCCCCGTGGGCGTCCACGTATATGCCCACGCACACATAATCACAGCCTGTAGTAGGTTTATCATGATCAGTTCCAATCAACATCCTCGGCATGTGTATCCAATGACGTACATATGTACACATGGTACTTATGTCGGATTCCTGTAGTCACATTTTAACTATTAATTTACTAATCTCGAGTCGAAAACGCGAAAAGTTATAGGCTCGATTTCAATATTGAACATCCATAATACAACTTGTTCCTTTACAACGTTTCACGTGTGCTGCATATTTTGAGCTGCCCTAATAACGCCAAATGAATGGATGTATCTCGATAGAGCAGAAATAGATTGATGGATAAAAGACAACCGGAAAAAGCTCATAACACGAAAAGGAAATCGACCGTCACTATTTCGTAGTTGCGATTAACGTTAATTTCTTTTATTTTAGGAGTATTTTTTCAACGAGCGCATTGTTCATTCATAAAATTTGGCATTAAGTGACTGATATTCTTATACTTTGGGCATAGATGTCGTCGTCATTAAGTGTATGAGACAGCTACAATAATTTTAATGTTAGTCTTTTGCGAGAAGTATAGTCTGACATTTTGGTTTTATATTTCCATTCCTTTGATTATAAAAAATATTATATAATAAAAACGACGTGTTATTTTCCATAGAATGAAATAAAAATTGAGTTTAACTGATTTTGATGGTACTAAATCTCTGGTTAAAGATGGGTTCACGAGTTCACTACTCCCAACCTACGACAACACTAAGACGGTGATTCTAGGGTGGTCATTTATAATTATTATTTTCGAAATATAGCTATTAATAACTATTAACAAAACATGAAATAATTAAAAAAAAAACAGAAACAATAAAAAGATATAACGTATGTTACGTAACAGCGATATTTTGTTAATGCAATCAATTAAAAGAACGCCTGTATGTTTTCATTGTTTACGACTTGTACCATAAAACTGAACGCTTCCCCGATTACATAAAACTCCTTTAAAGTCGACAAACGACAGCCGCCAACTCGTAAACATGCACCTACCTACGCGATGTGAAAATAAGAAAAAAAAAAAGCGTGAAGAAAAATCGATCGTAAAACGAAACGAGAGCGCAGCAACACGTATGACGATGTTAGGAGAAATACCGGTCATGCGTTCAGGAAGCTTGCACGTGTAACATTATAAATACAGAAAATTGTGTTCTGAAATATTGTTATGATCGAAGATTTACACTGTTACTGTATGGTTTTGCCTCATAAACTAGATGAACGGAATGCCTGCCGGAAAGTATATGTTTTCAAGAGAATGTCTTTATTTATTCTCGGGATATGTCATTTTATTCATCCCAGATTCTATAATAAGCAATCAGATTGGAATTCTTTGATTAATAAAATTAAATCGCTACAAAATTGTTTCTAAGTAGATTATTTGTATACTTTGACAAGAAGTGAATAAATAAAGATGACATAATTTTCTGATAACATTGACGAGGTAAGCTTGATAGTTCCCAGCCGTTCACATGGACATTGTAAAATGTTTGAAACGTCGGGAATTTAGTACAAAATTATAACGCGTTAAATCCATAAATTAGTATACCATAAAATTTCTGGCCTTAAAGTCTGACCTTTTCGCTTCTATATTTCCAGCAATCGGCCTTATTTATGCATTTGTAATTTTTTGTACGATTACTGTTGGCGACGCAATTATCTCGATTCAGGTTTTTTTTTTACTTTATTACTTTATTAGTTTTATATTTTAGTTTGTTTTTTGATTTAGTTACTTTAGGCTTTTGCATTTTATGTTTTTGAAATAAACTTGTAACGCACCATCTAAAAAGTAGAAACATTAGGGGGCAACGCGATGCTTTGATTGGCTGACGGAGTCGCACGTGATTGGTCAGACGTCTAGCGCGAAATATCTTCACGCTTAAAATTTTCCCGGTTAAGACAAAAGTTATCTTCTATAACCGCGCACAAGAAACAATTGAGCAAATTTGGATAGTTTTCCAACCACATTTACGCGATCAAGCACCCAATTGGAGTGATCGAATTTTTGGATTAATAACAATTACAATAAATTTCTAAAGAGTTTAGGTCAATATATGCACTGCAAAAGTACTTTTATGCAAAAATATAAAAAGCAAGATAAAATAGAGCATAGTTAGGTTCTAATATTGTTACATTATGTCCATATCTGTTTATTATTAATATAGGGTGGGCCAAAAATGTTTGCAAATAGCAACACTTGATTTCTCCAAAACCGTGAGAGCAAGGGACGCGCGGGTGGCGGGGAATTGTGCGTCGT
>DWHO01000876.1:0-17445 GCA_018247575.1 Eurytides lysithous rurik
ATTCCATACTCCTGGAGTAATTCCATGTTTTTACGTTTTCTCGTACTCTCCGAACACGCTTCATATGGTTCCCCCCCCCCGAGCAACCGAACTAGACCGCGATGCCGTACTTCAATTCACTTTGAAATGCTGAAATTAATCGTGTATACCACACCACTGCTGCCGCGGCTAGGGAGATGGCGTTAGCGCCAACAACTAACGTGTGTACTTATAAATTCTGCAATATTTTTAATTTATAAAGAATTTTGAAAAACAATGCATATTACTTCAGCATACTCCTCCACTTCTCTTTTACGAAGTTTTATTGATGTGTGGCATTGTTAAAATTAATTTAAAAAAAAAAAAACAAAAAAATGTTCATAATCTATATTTTATAACAGTTTCTTATTAACAATGTGATTTTATAATATTACAATATATTTGGCATAATATAACCTTAAGAAAACTGATAAAATTAAATTGATGACATAATGATATTTTATTTGAAATACTTTGTGATGAGAATAGTCTAACATGACATACACAACAAAACGGTCATAAAGTTTTCCCTTATACAATTTATTTACTGTATTTCAAGCAAATATGTGGAAATGTTTTTAACACCCAAATCATAGTAAATAACCATTTGATTAACTTGTCTAGTTTAAGTAGTTTCTTGCAAAACAATTTTAATTCTATTAAGTACTAATGTGCAGGGGACTAAGGCACTTATCTACATTTAACTCTCAACATAAAAACTATTTTTTTGTTTTAAAGAAATAATTTATAAAAAAAATTCGCAAAAATATGACCAAACTTTTTTATGGGTTACAATCTAACTTAACATATGTCGCAGCAACTATTATAAATATCATTAGCTCATCCGGGTTTTACATTTATATACTTGTCATTTAGTAGATATTAAGGTTTCTGCTTCTTTTTCCATTTAAGAAAAACAAAGACCAATAAAAATTCACATTTAAAAATATTTGTGACCAAATATGGAGTAAAGTATAAAGCAGCTTTATAAATAACAATAAATTAAACTAAACATTAAATAAGAAAATGGATTAAATAAGATTTTTTGGAATGTAGAACCGCAAGATTTGAAGATCGAAAATACAACAATTATATATAAATGTCTGTGCCTATATCTTATAGAAACTAGTTCAATACACAAAATTATTTATTTTAAATTTTGCTTAAACAACACTGGAAATATCTTATAAAAATGCAATAGGACATATGAATTGAGTTACACTTCAAATCTGATTTGGTAATACTGATTAAAATATTTTATATTTAAATTTAGGCACTTATCCTGGCACTTTTTTATTTTTAAAATTTAAAATTAACGCTGCCATAATGTAAAAATTGTTAGCAACAAAAAAGAATGCAAAATATAATGAAAAAAAAACAGTATTACATGAAATCAGTAATTAGAAAATAATTAGCACTTGACTATCAGTGAATTGTCCACTCTTAAACAAGACTAACAAGGATTCCAAATGACATGCTATTTAAATATGAGCACAATACAAAAAAACTGAAATATGTATTTTTAAAGATTTTTAGAAAATGTTACTAAAGATATGTATTCCTTTCTTGCAACTCATTTTCTTTCTAATGCATTAATATAATGTTCTTCTGTTATTTCAATTAAATTTAGAAAATCTTAGTATTCATCACTATTTTATACATTCATATATGAGGCTGAATTGACTTTTAAGTACAAAATTGAGACAATATGAAATAGAACAAAATTGAATATCTTCATCATATCTATGTTATCGAAACATTTGAAAGTATTTATTAATTGAATCATGGACATAAAAAATTTCCACTGTCATGATTGTAATAGTATAATATGATTTTTAACATGACCAATTCAAAAGTAATTTTACAATTACGAGTCATTTACAAACCTGTTAACTTTTTATAAATCAATATTTGTAACATTAACACCTTAAGCATATTAATTTATATAACTTGTACTATACAATTGTAACACTTTCAATGGACGGGGTGCAAAATCTTGAACCAAATGTTATCACCATTAATATCATATTGGTGCCTTAACTTTCTATTATAAGAACACAGTACAGACAATAAAGACAGATTTAACTTACAAGATAAACAACAAATTTATGGCAATAAAAACGCGACAATATTCGCAACAACGATATAAATGTTTATACGCTCAAAATATATTGAAACATATAAAATGGCATAAAAAGGAATGTGTTAATAATACAGTAAGAATGTATAAGCTTCCTGTGGGAAAAATTTAATTAGCGACTGTTGGACAGAATGTTTATTACAGTTTAACTAGTGTACCTTTGTAGTTTATAACAATTATGAAAATTAAATAGTTTTAAAGTAATCTTTTGCATAGAGTAGGCAAAGAAAACACTAAAAAACCATTTTTAGTTACATATTAAAGTTAAAAAATTATTTATCATTAAGAATTTTCTCTTGTGTTTTCAAATATATCTTAATACAGAAGTTGTTTTTTTTTCTAAGAATATTTGGTTATTGATGAACTATAATATCATTACAATCACTAACAATGAATTCATGTCAGACAAAAAATAATAACTAAAGTGTGGATTAATTTTATTAAAGCTTTTCCACAACTATAATGTTTCAAATATATATAATATTATCAATGTTATAGAGCATGAAACAATATTTTGAAAAGCATAAACGCCTAAATAAAAAATCAACTTAACATTTATGCACTGGTAAAATTTTTAAGAAATTTCTAGCTTTATCAATTTGCTAAAGCCAGAAATTGCTAAGCTTAGAGCTGAGTCAATCATGTTTTTTTTTTTATTGGAAACTTTTGGTAACGTCTGCAGGGGTCACACCCCTGCAGACAAAGTTAGGAAAGAAATCAAATGCATTGTCTTGCCCAAGTCACACTGTCCTTTATATCATTTTCATGTTTGAAAAATAGTTTTGTAGAAATGGTCAATGTATACTGTTGAGGTAGTAAGATTTCAAGTCTAATGAGTAATAGTTGATGCAGGCTGTTGGTGTTGATGGTGAGGAGGCATGAGGGGCACTAACAATGCTGGGGGCCCGGCACGACGTAAGAACGGATGATGCAAAAGCCTAGCCGCCGACTGTCTTTGTGCAGGATCTCTAACTAAAGCACACTCCACAAATTGCAACAGATCGGGTGGACACCTAGCAGCACCTCGAGGTCGCGGTGGAGGCATATCACGGATGCGTCGCATCGCCTGAAAGTTTTCATAAATTTAGTACTTTATAATACTAAGACTGTGAAGTTTTAGTTTTGTATCATAATTCTCATTACTTGAAAATTTTCTTGAATAAAAAGTAGCCTATGTCACTCTCTAATCCCAAAAATTACATCCGTGTCAAAAATCCTAATCCTAACACTCCTTCTAATTTGTATTATTAGTATTATCCGAATTGTGGGCAAAATATTTATCCTTTTCTTCTCAGACTCCACAAATACATTTCAAGTTTTTTAGGTACTAAGGATGCCAATTTATAATAATGTATGTTATATTTGGTATTAATAAATGAATTATCAAAATTTGCATTTCTTTGAGGAGCAAGCAATACACTAACTTATATGAAAATATGGTTTCAAATGTTATAGGGAAATTATTATCAAGTAGATATGGCAATGACAAACATTAAAAGAGTATTTTGAAAAATATTTAATTTACCTGCAGTGGAGGTTCATTAAAGAATGGTGGCTCCCCATCAACCATTTCAATGAGCATTATACCAAGTGACCATACATCTACTTCAGGGCCATATGGAAGTCTTGAAATAACTTCAGGAGACATCCAATAAGGAGTTCCCACTAAAGACTTACGTTTTGGCAACTCCTAAAAATATAAAACAAATATACGTCAATAAGACCTGAATTATCCTTTTCGTACATAAAAAAGGCACTTTATTTTAATGATTTTTGATACATGTGGCATAATTAACACACCATTTCATGCTTTTGCATTTGATTATTTTTGAATATCTAAGGCGGAATTGTTTACCTCATTTTCTAACACTATTCCTATTTCCTACAATATTCAAACTTGGCACAGAAATGAAAAAAATATTTTTGTGCCATCTGCTACTTAGCTTTCTGTCACTTTTTATATTATTAATATGTCTATAACTTTTTTTTAGAATGTAGTAGTGTATGTTATTAAAAGTTTAATTCACTACTATTCTTTACATCATTATTATTGTATTTTATATACAAATTAATGACTTTTTTTCATTATGCCATTTTAGTTGCTAACTTGTTGGCCTCTTAATAATAGTGACCCTTGCTGTAAATTGATGAAATTTCTTGGACTGGAACTTCTGATTAAAAAAATTCAAAAGTAGTTTAGACAGTCAGTCAGTCAGTCTTAAAGTTAAACATATTTTGCAGGCTGTCCAAAGATTTTGAAGAGACAAGAATAGAAGTCTGTGGATGCAAGGTCAGGGCGATATGGTATGCATTAGTCCTTCTCTACCAAACTCTCTTTAGTTTTGCTCAGTGGCCAAATTTGAGTGGAGTCAGGCGACATATTATTGAATTTATCTATTACAGGATGACCAGAATCAAAGGCATATTTGGTAACAAAATTCCCAGACTGAAACCACTTAAACCAACTCATACTGTAACAGGAGAATAAAGTTCCCTAATTTTTTTGCGCGGCTTGTGTCGCATTTTTTCCTTTTTTGGAATTTCCTTTTAATAAAATTTTTTAGATTTGGTTCTTTCACTTACTCATTAGAGTCACTTATTTTAGCGAAAAAACATTTAAAAATGGTTCTGTTTTTACTTTTTTCTTTTTGAAAAAGTAATATATTTCATAGCATTGAAACAAGCCAGATACAAACAAGAGATTTGACTACAACTTCAAATACATATAAAATACAAAAAACGTCTTTCCCCGACCCATTATGTCACATCCAATGTATTCAACAACTTATCAGTTTATGCTCAGGAAAATATATATTATCATAAACATCCTATATCTTAATACATATAT
The DNA here is from genome assembly GCA_018247575.1 of Eurytides lysithous rurik. NCBI lineage: Eukaryota > Metazoa > Arthropoda > Insecta > Lepidoptera > Papilionidae > Eurytides > Eurytides lysithous. Next base: position 5,007 of record DWHO01000876.1, read on the forward strand.
AATATTGTATGATTTCTTTACAATCATATATTGACTTACTTGAGAAACTTGAGCACAGAATCCAAAATCAGATAATTTTACTCTGCCATCTGCTGTCAACAGTATAGAATCAGATTTTATATCTCTATGTATAACTCCTTGACCATGCAGAAATGATAGGGCCTGGTGGACAATGAGAAATAATATTTTAAAAGAAAAAGGTTTCAAATGGCTGTATATTTTTAATTTGGTCAAAATAAATTTTATTTTTTGGTTTCACTAATATGTGAACAAATTACAAAATAAACTAAATTACATTACAAGAAAAGCAAAGTTATTTAAAACATTTTTTAAAGACACTAGATACTTATTCTTAGGTAAACATATGCGTCACTGTGATGGTATTGTAAAAAAAATATCAAAAAAAAAGAAGCCAACATAATAATAGTTGGCTCATAATTTGCTGGTGTTTGTGCCAAGCAGAATTCAAATGTGCTGAAAATAAATAATGAGTAATGCACTGATATAGTAAGGCAAGTTTGTCGATTACAATCAGACATACAACTTGCTTGTCACGTCATTTTATCTCCTAAAAAATAAAACCCGCGACTTCGCTCGCCGTAGTTTTCTACTGTGTCATTTTGTAGATCTTTAGTAATTTTTCCAAGACAAAAATTAGTACAAGGTAGTAAAATTATTACTTTCTCTACCGAAAACAACATTTTAAAAACTTTAAATGAAAGAAAGGCAACTCAAGAAACATACTTTTAAATTTATAAATTTTATAATAAAAAAATTAAGCACTTAGTTGAATTTTACTTTGAAAATAATAACAACATTGTTTATTGTTAAAAATATCGAAACATAAATCTTTTTCTGCATTAATATTGTAGATATGATACTTCATTATTTTTTTGCAAAGAGAAGTTTTCCGTGCGTCCTAGCTTTAAATGTGAATAAAACAGAGCAGCTATAAAGGTGACCTACTATCTGTCTTAACAAGAAAAATATGAATAAGGCTCAAACCTTTAGACACTGCTTGCAAACCGTCGCAATCTGCTCTGGATCCATTCGCGAGCGTGTAACTATGTCAGTAAGAGAGCCTCCAGACATATACTCCATTACTACCCACAGTTCATCACCTACTAAATAGGAGGCATGCATTTCCACGATATTAGCGTGAGGATAGTCACGCATAATTACCTATGAAATAAAGGAATACCTATGAATATGAATAAAAATAGCTTATAAATATAAAAATACAAATAATTAGTAAATAATTTTTATAATTTTATAAAAAAATGTTGGTGAATAATAATAGTATAAATTGGAACTGTTAACAGTTTAAAAAAATCTGTAATTATTTTTCTCAGTGTATTTAAAATGATATTGTACAAAAATATTAAACAAAAATATTTACACCTTTTTTTACATTAAATCATAACAAGACCATTGACGTATTTAAACTTCTTGCCAATAATAAAATAAAAACTGTCAAAAATAACCATGAACTAAATAAATATAATATTCTAGCTTTTTTTAAATTAATTAAATTTTACCTCACATTCCGTACTATGCAGTGATTTTTTTTTATGGACTTTAATGACAAACATGCAAGCGGCTCACCTGATGGTAAGCGATCACCGCCACCCGTGGACTCATGGAAATGGCTTTACCACCGTTAAGTGCAAGCAGTGATATTTTTTTTAGAATTTTTAACAAGAATAATAATAAATAAACACACATTTTATATAAAATAAGGTAAAAAATCTTACCACTTCATTAAATAGCAACTCTCTTCTCTGCTGGCTTGTAAGATTCATCATTTTGACTGCAACTCGTCGTCGTGTCCGAGTGTCTGTAGCCGAGCAAACCACACCGGTGCTCCCCTCGCCAATTTTATTGAAGCCAACAAGGGTTGTCTTGGGATCACCTTCACTTACAACCAAACGCAGAGCTGCTCGGAACTATGAAAAAGTATAGTAAAAAATGATAATGCAATGATGAAAGTAAATTAAATATTGCTTAAACTGAGAAAGTAATGGTGGATAAAAATAAAATGTTCACACTATGAAAGGTGTACCTGTTCATGAGTCAAACGCAATTCATGTTTAGAAGCAGCCAGTGGTAAATGAGCTGGTGCTCCTGAGGGCATAACATGCTGATGTCGTGTTATGGAGTATGTATCACCTGTGAAAAAAACTCACATAGATTTAATGTATTCAAAGAAAACTTTTACACAGCTGAGTTTTAAAATAAATACAGTATACACTGTTTGAAGGAAATCAAAGAGTTCTTGACTTACCTATATTAACATTATTTCCATTAAGGCCTTGCATCACATGTGGAATTGGTTGAGTTTGTGGAGGATGATTATGTTGATAAGGCACATTAGCATTTTGTATATTTTGGTATGTAATTGTCTGCTGATTTTCATTTGTTTCAGAAATTGTCTTAACTGTTGCCTCATGTGCTGCCTGTGACCATTCCACAGGCGATTCAGGTATAGACTTTTTCAAAGCAAAATTGCTTTGCTCTCGTCGTAAACTTGGATATTGTTGAGGTGCAGGAGGTACTGGTGGAGACTCTTCGGGGACTGCTGGCGGTACGTTAGGTTGATTACGTAAATCTCTTCTAATACGAGGTGGACTTGTACTCCTTAGAGAGTTTGATCTGGCTACATTTGATGTTTTAGGTAAAACCACACCATTTTGCACTGGCTGTGTGTTAAGAACTGTAGGATTTGTCGATGGGGGCCGTGTCATAGATGTTACAAATGCTGATCTTTGTTCACCTCTAACAATTGTTTTCAAATCTAAGATTTCAGTTGGAGTAATTTCTGATGGATCTACTAATGGAAGTGGTCTATTTGTTGACTTAAATATCTGAAATTGACATATTTGGATTGTTTTATAAGATTGTTATACAATTAGTTAAATAAATAATAAATAAATGAAAAAAGAACAAAATAATAAAATATAAATAATATAATGTTAAACAAATCTTGATACTTACACATATGATAAGATTTAAACTTTTAAAATACTAACAAAAACATGTTGTAAATATACCAACTAATTATGAATAGCAGAATTACTATTATCACTAAGATCATTTAACAAATATAAGTCACTACTAGAATCTTAATATCTCCATTTATAGTTTTGCTTTTTAATTATCATACTTTGATCTGGGTATTCTAAAATATTTGTAAAATAAATGACTAACATATTTACACATTTAGACCAGTATTAATATCAAATCAACATTCATGGAAAGAATGTAAATCACTTGCCTGATTATTACCAACAAGAGAAGCCCACTGCAATGGAAGTCCTACAAATTTACCCTCTCTTTTATCAAAACCAGTATGCACTCGATGTTCAAAATTACTAGGTGGTGAAATTAGTGGCTTCTTTTTCTTCTTCGAAAACATCATTAAAAATTTTTCCTAAAAGTACCACAGTCAATTTTATTATCATTCTACGTTTTGTCGCAATAATTACGTGCTTTAATAGTAATTTACGATTCCAATAATGCCTTAATACACATATCACCATTTAACTACACCGTTTACGATAATTAATAACACACCCGTATTATAAGTGCGACCACCACAAATCATGAGTAGCTATAAAAAGAAAGCTTGGAGTCGCACTCAGTTTTCTCTAAAACCGATCTCTGATTTGTATACAACGCACGTAACTTGCGAAGTTTTTTCAATAAACAATACATACCTCAACTACCGTACAATTATTTTGACAGTTCTTTGATAACAGAAATCCAAAACTTAATTATATATTTGCACAATATTCTTAGCAGCCATACTTAAATGCACAAATTTAATAAACGTAATGATATTACAATTTACAACAGTACTGCACTTCTCAACAAACGATTAGTTTCACTTATGACCGATTATAGTTAGTAGACTTGAAAGTGTATTTATATTTCCTCGATATTCATTTGTTAGCTTTATATTCATCAACACCGCCACAGTACTCACTAATACGATTATAATATACGAAATACATTATATTTTAGATATTTTCTAAGGAGTTAATGTAGACAGAGATGAGTTTATTTGTATTACGACTATTTTAGTACAGAAGGAAATACTTCCATAAAACTGTACTGCTTGTACTATACACCTCTGAATGATGAAATGTATCATAAGTTGAAATGGAATGTGTTGTAAGTCTTGCCGACTTAAAATAATCATCCAAAATGAAGACCTTTTTGTATATGTGCACGTTGAAAATGATATGTAATTATTGTATCTAATATACAAAATACGTTTAAATTGATATAGTATAATAAAAAAAATATATTTTATAGAAAAACATTCTTGTGTATGCGGTGATAGTACGTGTCAGGCCGGCTACGTTTACAATTCTATTGGACCACACTCGCGGCTTGTCGACTCTGAAGGAACAATGTAGCTACAAGCTAGTTTATTGCAATAATACCACATTTGCACAAAAATTTCGACGACTTTTACAGTGTCAAACAAGACCTTCCTTGGTTTTGTTGAAAGAGGCGTAACGGTGACGCTACCCGTTCCGGTGCAACTCTAACATCCTGCTAACGCAATACCCTCGACTCCGGACGCGGACCTTATTATGCTACATAAGACCGTGGGTCCCGGGGAAATTAATACAATTGACACATCCCCATTGTTATTAATAACATTAAACTTGCTACCTAAGAAGCTCTTGGATAGAGTTAAAATATGCTTGAATCACAATCTATAGAACCTTTTTGCTCAGCGGAATCGGCGGCATTCCATTTTGCATAGCTAATGTCATTGCCTGGCGGCAGATTTGCTACTGATTAGTAATCTAATCTGTAGCAAATCTGCCGCCATTACCATCACCGTATATCATTATACGGTGATGGTAATGCTTCAGGGGATGGAGCTCTTTATTCTGTCCTCAATAATTCTTGTCGGATATAAGTCATGATTCCTATTTAGTCACTCCTGTAAAATCCTTGGTGTCCCGTCAAAAACAGATGTTATTAGCCTTTGCAGCCCTTAAAAAGTAATAGAATTTTGCCTTTAGGTTCATCAAAAGGTTTTTCACCACAGATGTTAACTCTTGCTTGTCGATGTTTTTCCTGTCTTCTTTACTCACTGAGTGAAGGAAGTACCAAATACTGGACTGGATTTAGAGGTGTGGACGCACTTGGTTTACTAAGGGGTACAGGGTCCTTGATCCCTAGTTATTTTCTAAATAAACTACATACATTTTTTCAATCTAGTTTATCTAAAAATAATTTAATGTGAAACCAAATAAATTCTTTTAACAACAAACATAAATAAATCTTTTTTTAAATATTTTTTTATCGAAGTCTCTGTTCTGAGGGCCTCACATTCGTGGAGGTTCAGAAGCCCCTGAGCAAACCTTTGATATATGATGTTCGGCACAATATGTATTGGCAACATTGCATCAATTCTGAGCGTCGATTGGAACGTAACTAAAATCTCTATTAATTTATGAGTTCCTGAAATGTTATTCTTTGTATTTGTCTAAAGAAGAAGAAAGGAATGCTCAGTGTGCATAATTATTAGTTATTACAAAAATGAAAGAAAAACGAGAAAAGAAAAAGAAACATCAAAAGAAGGATAAGAAGAAAAATAGAAATGTAAGTAACTATTACAATATCTTAATTGTTCATTTAAAACAAATTATTAGTATAAATTACTTTTACGTTTATTGTATCTTAAAAGTTTATATGAAAAATTAGTATTCAGAGTCTTCAAGCAGCTCGTCACAATCGGATGAATGGGTAGAAAGGAAGATTCCAGCTTCAAAAACTGTAGTAAATCACGACGAATGGATGTCAATGACTGGTATGATGAAAACTTATAAGGATGACATTAAAGTTGATCGCAAAGAAAGCAATAAACAAAAAATCAATTCATACAATCCTTCAACAAGCAGCAGAGAACTTAATCCATATTGGAAAGGCGGTGGTACAGGTTTGCCGGAATTATATGAAAGTGCAGCAAAATCAAGACAATTTGTTAGACCAACCGATGATGACAATTTTTATAGTAAAACACATAACAGTAAGGAAATATATTTAAAAAAGTCTTATGAAGATAAAGGAAATAGAGAACCTTGTGAAAGAAAATCTTATAATTGGCGGAAAGAAGATATCAAAGACCATACAGAAGAAATAGTGGGTAACCAATGTAAACAGAATTACAATGTAAGCCAAAGTTCCATTGCTTCTGTTAAATATAAAGCAAATGATTCTTTGTATCTTAGTGATGAAAAGATGAATAAATTAGCTGCAAAAATTGTTAAAGCTGAGATTCTAGGTGATACAAAATTGGTAAATGAATTAAAACAGAAATTAGAAGCTGCTAGAGAGTTTAGAAGGCAAAATCCTACAGCCTGCCATCCTAAAGATTTTGAAGATGGAATTATGCTTATGACCACAACAAGTTCAGGGAATAGTAGACCTTTATTAAAAGCAAATTCTGAAGATCAAGATCTAAGGAGTAAAAGTAGTAAAAGGAAAACAGAAACACATAATTCTAATCAGAGGGTTAAGTACTTTGCAAATGATGATAAGTATAATTTATCACAAATGGTGAGTTAAACATGTTATTAACTTAAATTTACAAAAAATATTTTAACAAATTATTTATACAATTTTTTTTCAATAAAACACTTGCTGTTGTCAAATAATATCTAGATAAATGTAATTAAAACATCAACATACTAAAAATATAATTACACATACATTATTAAAATGTAAAATATAAAATACATTTCTAATTGAAGTGAAATAGCTAAATAGATATCATAATTGATGTTATGAATTGCAGTTTGAACAAGAAAAGTATGGCACTAATTATGACCAAGATGCAGAGTTAGCAGCAATTGCTGCAAAACAGAAAAATCCAAATGATGACCTTGAAGATATTTTTGTTGATGAAATATCTAAAAACAAAAGTTTTGTAAAAGAAAATGCAAAAGAAAGGCAACATGCCATCAATCAGAGTGCGAAATTAGAAAAGTCTTTAGAGGGCTGTGAATATTGTATTGATTCTAAGAATATGTTGAAACATTTAATAGTGAGCTGTGGAAATAAAGTTTACATGGCCTTACCAGCAAAAAAGTCCCTTGTTCAAGGGCATTGCATAATTACAACATTACAACATTCTATGTGTGTTACCTCTTTAGATGAAGATATTTGGGAAGAGATATTGGTAAGAATTCAAATTAGATAGATACTTTATTGTACACCAGAAACAAAAAAACCAAACATATATATAATCAGACAAAGATATCAATGGTATTACAATGGGCTGCCTTATCACTAAAAGCAATTTCTTACAGTCAACTTTTGGATGGATAGTAGTTATTAAAAATTAAGATCAGTGATGCACAATCGTAGCTAAAAAATTATGTATATATATATATATATCTGTATATATATATATATATTGAATAAAATTATTACAAAATATAAATCTATATAAAGTAAATACATACTAAAACTTTACTATTTACAATAAATAGAGAATAAATATGAATACTTAATTAAACTTAACAAAAATAAATACAAATTATGTCAGACTATAAAAAAATAAAATATCTTGCTTAATTTGCTAACTATGTAAGCACAAATATTAAGTTTTAAAGTATAAGTTATTATAATTGAATCTAACAGCTATAAAACTTGCAACTATTGATGATTTGAGCCTATTTGTACCATAGTAAATTTATGTTCTGTTTTTGGGATTTATTTAAATTATATATAAAATTGTATTATTTCAGAACTACCGTAAAGTTATCACACAATTTTTTAATAAACAAAACAAAGATGTAGTGTTTTTTGAAACTGCTACTAAGTTGCATAGATATCCACACATGGTAATAAATTGTGTACCTTTGCCAAGAGATGTTGGAGATATGGCTTCCATTTATTTCAAAAAAGCAATCCTTGAATGTGAAGCTGAATGGTCCATGAATAAAAAGGTTGTCGATTTGAAAGGTAAAAATATTAGAAGAGGTGTTCCAAAAGGTTTGCCATACTTCTGGATTGATTTTGGAATGGAACCTGGTTTCGCACATGTTATAGAAGATCAGCAATTATTTCCGAAAACATTCGCAGAGGTAATAATATTATACAATAACATTATTTACAGGTTGACAGTATTCATTTCCTCTTTGTTATATCTTTATTGCTTTAGAATAAGTAAATATTCATTGGTTTTATATTTACAGGAAATTATTTGTGGGATATTAGATTTAAATCACAATTTATGGAAAAACCCACAAAGGGAGTATGGAGACATACAGAGAAAGAAAGTTTTAGACTTTATGAAAGAATGGAAGCCATTTGAAGAAAGTATGAAGAATAAAGTGTAAATTAATCAAATGTCAATTTTTTTTATCTATTGTCTAAAACCTTATTAACATATAAATATGTGAATGGAAAACTACATTTAAGTTTGAGAGCCTTTCTTCCACTGTGCACAATCACAAGGCTTGAAGAAGAAAGGCTACACATTTTAGCTGTGCTCGATGGGTTAAATTATATTATATTATGATGGTTATATTCTGATGTTTTTAATAAAATCAAAGTTCCATAAAAGCAAATTTTACTTGTTTTGCTTGTGCTATCAAAATATAACAAATCATATCCATGTTTCAGAAAACTATATTAAGCAATAATGAAAGAATTTGATTGTCCTTTTCCTATCAGAAATTACTGCACAATCTTTCTTGCTTCCTGAATGAATCATATGACACTGATATATAAATAAATATAAGATACTATTTAAAGAAAAAGCAATTAATTTTATGATTTTTTTATTTAAATCACAATCCTTGTTCTTCCTTTAGCATATCATCTATTAATTTTTGCCTTTCTGCTGCCTGACGCAATTTAGTTAAAACAATTGATTCATAGTCTCTTTCTGATATTAGTGTTGGACCGCTTTGTTTGTTTTTTGTTGATAAAATAGGTTTTTCATTTAACCATTTCAATATTAATGGATTTTCTGGCAGACCTGCAAAATATAAATGTTATTAATCGCAAAGTACTGTTGTATAGCTAATCATGATACAAGCATTTATATTTTATACAGTTGGGCACTAAATCATCATTAAATCTAAATCATCATTTGGAAAAAATAACATAATATATATTTATTTGAGTATAAATAAATTTTTAAATACAAAGGCAAAACAAAATATCAAATAATCAACATTATTTATTAGTTGAAAAAAACATTGTTTCAGGGGTTTTCACTGGCATGAAATTGTGAGCACAATGTGTATTTGTAAAATAAATATTTAATTAATAGCTGTAATTACAACATACCTTTTTCTAATTCAACTGCCATTTCTGATGCTTCTTTCGTTATAAACTCCACTAATGCACTACCCCTTTTCTTAGGTGACATAATTAAAGCTGATATATCACCATACTTTTTTAAAACCCTTCTTAAAACTAATTCATTATAGCCACCATTATTTGGATCATTTTTTTCTGCCTTCCACTTTATCTTTATTCTGTTCAAACTGGGATCCCAGTAAGTTTCATCGAGTCTCTGACCTTTTTGTATTTCCTCCTTAACTCTCTGTTGTTCTTCTTGAAGTAAACGGCTGCCTTCCTTTTGAAGTCTTTGAATCTCTGCAGCAAGTTTTTGTTCATCAGTAAGGTTGGATCCTGTCCCTGAGGCAGCTTCCCGTTCACGTCTTTCAAGATCATCTTTTAATTTTTGACGTTTACTATCTAATTCTTTATGGCGTAGTTTAGCGGCAGCTTTGGCTCTCAAAACTTTGTCATATGCAGCTCGAGCAGATGCATCTGTTAAAATCTCAAGAGCTCTTGATAATTCATGAAATGTTTCTGCTGCTTTTGGACCATCTGGGTTTTTATCGGGATGACACTGAAGAGCTTTCTTACGATAAGCTTTTTTGATCTTAAAAATGAAGATAACTGTTAATTTAGCGTTAAAAGCATAGTACCTAACAAACAGCAATAACATTTAGAAAGACAGAAATTCAATAGTTGATAGTATGTAAATACTACCTCTGTTTACCTCTGATTCTGTTGCTGTAATTTGAATTTCTAAAATAGCATATAAATCTAAATCTTCTATATTTTTCTTTGTCATCTTTGCGTTTGATAAAACGTCTCTAAATTAAACAATAATATATTCTGTATTTATTAAAAAGTTTAAAAATAAATACAGTGCTTTTAAGCAAGTTATTTGACGTCTCAGTATAATAATCAAGCCTGGAGAGTACGCATTGAATTGAACGTTCTCACTCGCAGCCGGACTCTTTTGGCAAATACGCTTAGTAGTCCAAAAGAAAGAGACGACAATGCAATAGACTTGAGTTTATATCCACATGTATCCATTTTTCGTTCTAGTTAATGTTTGCCACTATGAAATCGATAAATAAAAATTGTTAATATTAATTTGAGAAACATAGGTGTTTCACACAATTAATTATAAATGTAGCGGTTTATAACATATTAGGCAAAAAGAGTCTAAAACACTAATCTGTGAAATGAAAAAATCCCGTTTTGAACCATGGTGTGTTTAATTTAAACCATTGTTTTAAGGTAATAAACGTATATTTCTAGTGATACTTTCTATCTCCGAAATAATATTAATTTAATAATTCAATGGCACGCATTGCTTAAAGCAGCAGCAGCTGAAAATCAAGTTACTACAGAAATTTATATTTACACTGGTTAGTGTTTTAAGCTAAATTTGCCTTGCGTATTATAACTTGCTGGATTTAATATTATTTTTTTGTAATACGTTTTTGTTTGTGCCATCCATTATTTAACAAATGAAATCATATTACGACCATTTTTTTTCAGAAAAATAAGCCAAATATATTTATATTTATATTGTATACAAGCCTGTAAAACCGTCGATTTCGGTTCAAAGTCGAGAATTCCCTTTCAAGCCCCCAATTCTTGAAAGCTGGTTTTCCAAAAGAATCAGCTAAGGTCACTTAAGGTGGCAGCAGAGCCCAGATATGCATCCGCCTCCAGTTTGCACTCACCATTCTTGGCGAATGGTTGATGAACTGGAGGATGGATGTAAACTCCGAAAAAAGCGAGGTGATCCTTTTCAATGGTACATTTAACACCTATAAAAAGAAAAACTCCGTCCTGTGAAACTATTCGGTCAACCTATTCTATAGGAATGTAAAGTGAAACATCTCGGTGTCACTTTAGTAACCATCTAACATTCAAAAGCCATATAAGAACTAAAGCTAATAAGGCGAAATTTGTTATCTACCGCCTAGCACTTCGTACACGTGCCCCTAGCAAAATAACGCTAAAACGTAAATTACATCTATATAAAACGTGCATTCACTCCATTAACTAGAAAAAAAAAACTCCGTCACAAAAATGTATTCGGCTAATCTATACTGACGACTTCCAAATATTTTTAGATACTTTATCTGTGTTCACCTAAGCTATTTACATTCGCTGTCAATGTCAACATATAACCGAAACATTTGAGATGTAATAATAACCTCAATTTACTTTTTTAAATTGGGGACGAAATTATAATTAAGAATCCTTGTTATATTTACGAATTATAATTGCACACTGTGTGGCATTTTAACACTTAATTATATAATAACCAGTCAAGCGCAACCATGTTGCCCCGATTTTTGAGTAAGTTAATCATTAATGTTTAAAATAACTGGAGAATTTATAAACAAAATTATACATTTTTTGTTTATTTTAGGTAATACAACAAAATATAGCATATTATGTATACGAAACAATTCAACTGCATCAAAGCAATTACCTCAGAAAGCAATCGAAATCAATGAAGGTACGTTAATGAATTTGTTAATTATATCATAAAAATCGTGTGCATCATACATGCATTTTTACGGTGGTAGAGCCACGCAGCTTTTCCCGCTGCTAAATGGGCTGGCTCGAACCGGATAAGTACCACAACCTCATAGAAAATCGGCATAAAGTGGAAGTGTTTTTGCCTCCGCGTTTCGTCCGGTGAATGAGGTGGCCGGTGGCCAACCCCTTCCATTCCCTCCACCCCTATCATAATCCCTCCTTCTTACTCCCCATCCTCCTCTCTATCAAAAATTCCCCTCTTAAAGGCTGGCAATGCATTTGCAAATTCTGTTGCAAATGTCCATTCGCGGCGGTGATCGCTTACCATCAGGTGAGCAGCTTGCTCGTTTGTCAGCCTACTCCATTAAAAAAAAAATACAATTATATGTTCTATGATCTGTTATACATGTTACAGAGTATGATCAAAAGAAACGGTGGTAGTTTTTAACGGTGGTAGAGCCACGCAGCTGTTCCCGCTGCTGAATGGGCCGGCTCGAACCGGATTAATACCACAACCTCAGAAAATCGGCGTGAAGTGGAAGTGTTTTTGCTTCCGCATTTCGTCCGGTGAGTGAGGTGGCCGGTGGGCCATCCC
>DWHO01000877.1:0-17425 GCA_018247575.1 Eurytides lysithous rurik
GACTTTAACAGTTGATCATTTTTAACATAATGTTATGTGATTGCTGTTTTGATCGATCTTTCGGAAACTGGCCGTTACTTAAACAAATGGAAGCGTGGTACGTAGTGCATTTTATAATTAGACGACACTTTTATAATTTTTTTCATCCTGTGATTTAATTATAGATATTTGTACACATGTCTGTAAATTTTAAGCAAATAAATAAACTTTTGTAAATTTTACTCTTGGGGCAATAATGAGATAAAAGCTTTGTTTGATGAAACAATAAAAAATACAATAAAAACAATATGATTCACTGTTGAACTAACGGTTAAAAAATAATAAAGAAAAGAAAGACTATGAAATAAAATTCGCAGGCACGTAAGTTACTACTTGTTTTACGTTAAAAAACGTATATAAAAGGTTATATAGTACCAATTAAAACATAGTGTCACAACTTATAAAGAATACGTTATTTATGGAAAACAGGAATCTGTTGTTTTTGGCCCAAAAGCAGAAGAAGACAACGTGTTGTTTTTAATATAGCTTTTATACTATGATATCACTCTGTCGCTTTTTATAAACATAATATCACAGACACAAAGTGTATTTAAACTCAATAAAATTATCAATGGGTCACAAAAAATCTGAAGTGTATGGTTATCAAATTCACAACACAGTACGTATTAGCTGTTAAATTAACACTTGAAGTACTGCGCCAATCGAGAGGTCACACATGCTGCAATCTTTGACCCTTAATAACGGTCAATCCAACTTAAAAGTTGTAATCATAAAACTACTAACTTAACCAAATTCGCTTGCTTGAAAGAAGTGAATAAATGACATTGAAAAAATATCGTAATACAATTGCGACCGTTCCAAACTGCGCAGTTCTCCACAGTCGCAATTTCACACAAAGGGATTTGTTTACATCGCAAAACATTATTCACATTATACAAAATCAAATTTACAATTCACAGAATTTTCTACGCTTAAAATATTAAATTAACACATTTTAAGCGTAGAAAAAAAATTTTTTTTTTCTCCCTTTTATTTGTAATTTCTACACCTATCACAATTTCTCACCACGCCCCGGGTTGACTGGTAGAGAATGCCTACAGGCGTTAAGTCCGCCCTTTGTAACCCCTTATTTAAGGTTTTTACAATAAAGAATAAATAAATAAATAAATAAATAAAATAGTTAACACCCAGATACGCAACAAATATTTCAGGCCATGGCACAAATTTTCTATCCTAGGTGGATATCCACACCACCACTTTCAGCCTTCCACTATACCAACGGGCTCACATCGTATCAAATCACTATTCTTATTACCTATTATAATTATTTATATAATCACTATTTGTATATACTTTATAAAATTTTGTGATGGGAAAAAAGGTGGTGATTTGAGTTAGCCATATAGCCATAACGCGGTCCTTCCCTGGTTAATTAATATTTTGTGGAATTTTTAACTCTCAATGTTGCTAGAATGAGTGTTTTGATTAAATTAAAAAAATGATTTTAGTTGATTTAAAAAAAAATAATGCTTTAAACTTTTTTAGCAAAGCGAACTTAATTCATTGAAGTGCTTATAATATACTATTACTCGGTGCATTTTAAAATAATTTCCACGAACTTATTGCGTCGGAGCACACTTCGTTACTCTTGTGGAAATTTTCATTAATCATCGTCGAGAAACTTCGGCTTAATCCCAAAACTTATACTAAAACTACCCGAAAACTTCAAATTCCACAGAATCAGTTGATAGTTGGAATGTTATAACTTGTAACAAAATTAAACTTGGAACGTTTTATCAGAATAATTTCTGATTTGTTGCGACAATTAAATTTCGCCTACCATTTCTGTAAATTTATAAATATGCATCTTTGATTTTGGAATATTCTCCCATTTTTTATAATTTTTGCGAGAAAAATTGTCTATACCACATTTCTTTCTATCCTATTTATTTGAAACATGATATAAATGTTAAAACTACCATCGGTTCACACATATAGACTCATCCAAAAATGAACCGGCATGTAATTATCCGTCAAAAACATTTGCATTGTATCTTTCTTTATAACTTTATATGAATTAAAAAAAAATAGTTTAAAGCTTTATAAAAGCCAGGATATGCAAATGCAGAACAAGAGATATTTCCACATATCTTAGTCACCTATTATTTCTTCAATAGTGTTACATGCATAGTATATTTTGACTTATGTAACTATTTTTTATTATCATTCATAAAATTTGTTTTGTTTAGTTGTGATATGTTACCATTAATTTTATTGGAAATTTTAAGGTTTCAAGAAAAACTTGGCCTCTCTTTGCATTAATTTCAACTGGTTTTTCGTGAGGTCTTTTATGGAAATAAAATGCAAGTTTTGGCAATGTTCGCAATATTTCATAATATACATATTTCATACTTTTAGCCATTATCAAAGAAGGAGGAGTATCTATTCGTGTCTTTTGTTTTGTTGTATGTTACGTGATATATCGGCCTATTATCCAACTATGTAAATGGACTTTTAACTAACTTTGGTACACTACATTTACATGAAGGCAGTTGTAATTTTTCTGTGAAAATATACAACAACGCCAGAGGAAAGCTTGTAAACTTCTTAAAAAAACCATTAATGTATGGACACTTATATTGCTACTTAATTATATATTACATATATTTATAATTATATATATTTTAGACCTACGTAAAGTTTACACATGGTAATAGCCAAGCGACATTTAGAATCTTGTTAGTTAATTCGGGCAACATACATATATTTTAGTCAAATATTCTATGTATGGTATTGCAAATACAAAACATATGAATAATATGTCCATTGTGTGTAGAGCACTATTACGTAATCTGGGACATGACGATTATGATACAAATAGTAAGATAGTTTAGTACAATTTAGATCGCAAATAACAACAATTAAGCCTAGATATTCATTAGATAAACGCAGTTTCCATTGTTTGTTGTTACGTAGAGATCAAGGAAGTCAATATTTGCAATATTTTTCTTGGACCAACAGCCACGCTGTTTCACGGGGACCGATGTAAACAGTTTTTAATCGGCTGAACAAACGGTGTTGGTTACACTTTGATGGGGATACCATGTTTTGCTTATTTGGAGGGACTTTCTCTCTAAGCTGGACGTGGTTGGCACACTGGTTCACTGCTATCGTTGCATTAAAACATGTCCAAAGAAGTACTACGGCATCACTTCAGGATATTTAGAAAAAGAGGTTACTGATTATTATTACTTTTACTATGTTACCCTTGATTCAAAAAGTTGAGAGTCGTATTTTAGTGTTTGACATCACTCTTGCTGTATTATTATTCTTGTGTATTTAATTGAATTAGAGCCGATTCAATATAAAATCAGCACCGACGAGTAGGGAATTCATATGAGATTTTAAAAAATTACAAGAAAAAATCGAAAAGTGACAGGAAAAGTAAACACGAGAACAAAATCTCAGGCAAACGAAACGACTGAAAACTTATATCGATACATAATTACTTTGATCAATTCAGTAATGATCGCGATATATACTGAAACCGGTACATAGTCTGTTGATTTTCTAAAAAACCTACTGCTTATCTTATTTTATCTTAACTGATGTTTTTTTTTATTTATTAAGGTCCACTATCGTTTTCTATTCGTTCTACAATAAATCAACAAAATAATTTAAACCTTAATTCGAAATAAATGTAACAAACTTTTAAAGCGAACACAGCATGCACTGTTGTATGTTGACGCTTTTAGGGTAGGGATGTTCATAGGGGTGCTCATAGGGATGTGGCTCTGTAAAGCTTCATTGGATCGCCTTATCCTTGGAAATGCTAATTTCCACGAATTGGAGAGACCCCACGTCCTGCGGGGTCACGCATGAGGATATACGTGTTGTGTCAAAATTTTAATTTACTTTATTAAAATTACTCGGGGAACTGTCGGCTACGGACGCGACTGTCCGTCTAAGCTACTGCGCGGGGCATGGTACCAAGAAGGTTTGTTGCCTTTCCTAACTTATATCGCACCTCGTAGCGAGAAAAGAACCTTTTGTCACCAGTTGCACTATAGGTTATTCAAAAAGTTTTTATATAATTTCTTACACCCCTTTAAACAACTTCTAATACCTAATACAATAAATAATAATTTTTCTCTGATGCTTGATATTATTCCAACATTTTGAAAGAAAATAATGGTCAACGTACACTTAACGAAACTCACCTTAGCATAAAACGATCTCAGAAAGAAAATTTGTAAGGACAACATCAATGAATCAATATTTTCTTGTTTCTTAAGCGTAGCCCTTAAGTGTGTCAAAATATTTATTGGGTACGATTTCGTCAACCCTTCTATAAATTAAATTTTAATTTAAAATCAATTCTGTAATTATTGGATGGTTTTATACAGTGGCGGTACTACCATACAAGCCCGAAAGCCCGGCTTGCCCTACTAAGGGGTAAAATTTATAAATCTTAATTAGCACATATTTCCCGAATTACTTATTTTTAAATTTAAGCGTTTCAGGAATTACGTGCTAATTAAAATTTATAAAATTTAATTCTGAGTGGGACAAACCGAGCTTTTAGGCTTGTATGATAGTTCCGGCACTGGTTTTATGTCAATGGTTGCCTATATAACAGGGTTGCTCAAACTTGAACTATTGGCGATCTATCTTAATATTATTAAATTCCGATCGATCGGTTCTGTCGGGCTGGAAACATATGTGTATAGGTAGGTCGGGCATCGTGGCATAGGTATATACAACTGTAAAGATATATATATATATATATAGTGGGACGTTGTAGAATTTCATGGTCATGCCAAAAAGAACTTGCGATCGACCGTTTAATCATTCTTGCTATATAAGCTTATAGCAACAGTTTTGTATATATTGTATTCGACAGTCCACTCAGTATTTGTAATAGAACGCTTGAAGACTGTCATCTGTTCAGCGCTCAGGATAGTATGTAATAGTAGCGCGGTTGTCCCACCACTAAGTCACACAAAAAGAAAGCAGCAGTTTATGTTTTTATTTAATGTTCCTAAGTGATAGGACACTTTTGCAGTTGTTCCACCGCCGGGCACTAATGTATAGGGCTACTATGTTTCGGTTAGAAAGAAAAAGGTCGCCAACGTTTTATTGGACTTTGGTGGTATGCACTAACTCTCGCTGATGCTGAATGGTCCGGCTCGAAACTGTATGTGACGACACTATGTAATAAAAATATGATAGGTAAGGTACTCACCTATTTAGGTGGGCGAGTGCTGTTATAGATAGGTTATCACCTCATAATGGTGACAATCTTCTTGATATATAAAAAAAACTTTTGAACTCTCTATGAAAGAAGACAACGACGACAAATGGGTTAAGTAGACAGTATAGGAAAAATTGTAAAGGCCCTCTAAATATATAGGCCCTCTTCTTATAGGTAGAGACCTATTATACCGCTAAGTCACATCAAACCTAATATACCGCTGGGCATAAATTATTACATTTGTTACTTTCACTTTTTAAAAACAAAGTAGCAGACTGTGACAGTTAACAGTTTAACTTTTGTTCAAGACAGTTGGATTTTAATTGTTTAATTTATAATTATTATTAGTGGTCTAAATTCGCTTTTTAATGCTGCTTAATTGAGCTTATGTTACAGGTAACGAACTACAATAGCGATGGTACAGAAATAATGTACGATATGTTTGTTTTGAATCTATGTAACATTATGATCAAACTTAAATGACTAGCGGCAACTCGCCGGAACGTTGAGTCGCTCAACTAAAATATTTCGCAGATTCCGTGAAATTTCGCAACCATCGGACCGAGCTCTTAGACGTTTGCACAGTGTTTTAATTAAAATAATTTAAAATATAATCGCTTTAGAACCGGGAGTTGCTAACAAGGGAAGTTGGAGCGAAATTTCCCCAAACGTTGGAGGAGAGGCGGGGTGTAGTAGGTACAAGACAAAATAATAAAATATTAATAAAGGCCCCGGAGACGTTGGAAAAGTTTCATCGGGGGCAAATATTTGTGTTTCAAATAAGGCGCGCTCGCGATACGGCGGGGTCGGCCCGGACTCGAACCGACGGCCTTAATTACTTTAATTGCGAACTACGCTAAAATATATGCGCCCGCGAAAATAGACGATGTACAGACGGTAAGGGAGACAAGATTAATGATGTATTTAATTTATTATTTCTTCAATCTGCAGCCTTCTTTGTTATACTAAATATTAATCATATACTAATACTCCATAGTATTTAGTATATGATCATCAATCAGTATCAATTTTCAAAAAGTACCTTGAAAAAAAGTTGAAGTTTACACTTGCACTTAATATTTAGAGTTCATTTTTAAACTACCGTATAAATATATGTATATTTTATATGCTGTAAAAATCACGGAATTGTATAATCTCACCATCGCATATAGTTTTAAACTCCTAATAGCATGAAGCATTATATAGTTTCTTATTAAACCCATATTTTTACTAAGCTTTAACCAAGGCTATGCTCGCACAAAATTCTTTTCTGTGGAAAATTTACTATGTCTGTCTGTCATGTTTCAAAATAAGTTTCGCAATAAATAAGACCAACAAACACACTTTCTAATAAGTAATATTAGTAAGGACTAATATTTAATTCTCTTAGGTAATAAATCGTAACAGATCAAAAGCGAAGCGTATCGAACATTTGTCCGACCGAAAAACCCCTCGAACAATCGACTGAAATGCAAAGAGGGAATTTTAACAAGTTAGCCGGTTTTATTTGATTTATTTTCGCCGTACGCCCGGGGCGCGGCTACGTCGACCAACTATTTTAATATTTTATTACAACTAGGCACTCGGTTCTAATAGCTTTCAATGGAACCGTTTTTATTGCAGTTAGCCGGTTTCCCGCTCTGCGATTTTGGTCCGCGGTCGGAGACTGTTGTGTCTTTTTCGTCTGTCTTTGACAAGTAAAAATATTCGATTCAACCCAGGCTTGGCACGGATAAGCCAGCTAGCAAGGAAAAGTTAATAAATAGCCTGCCACAGGTGGGAAGAGCGCACAAACTACTAAGACTTAAATATATATAACAAAGAGAACACCAACTTTGCGTCATATAAAGATCGAACCTTCCACACGTCGTACAAGTAACACACGCTGGCAAGTTGATTAATTTAACGCCGTTCATACAGTGAACCGCTCGAGGTAAATCCGCATTTCACAAATCCGCAGGAGCCTTCTAATAGACTACCTACTACTGACCTGATCTCTTTTGTACACAGGAATGTTTTGTTTAATATCATCTATCTGACACAGAAGTTTACGGGAGCATAAATTCGATCGTTATTAGTTTATAAAAGATACTGTCACAACTTTAAAACATCTGCTTTTTATTTTAGCAATATATTTTACACTCACTGTTGTTAACAATTGCTCAGATAATTATTGAGTTATATCTAGTCGACAAAATCCTGAACCACCCAGCTACGGATGAATCAATTCGATCATGTATTTTCAATGTAGCTTTGAAATTATACTGCTTTACTAAAAACCTGATAATGTATTTTGGGCCTTAATTTTACGCGCATAAGAGTGTTCTTTTTGGGCATCGGACCTTCAAGTGTAGTGTTAGTTGTACAAAGATGTAGAGAAAATTGTTTGATCATAAAACGAGCGTATGCTTGATGAATGTTCGGTAGTCGATATTTTACTGGCTAATGAAAGCACCAAAAAGTATTGCTGTCGCTTATAAGGATGTATTATAACACATCTCAGGTTAAAAAAGAGGGCGCAGAAGTAAGCAGTATGCTGTTATGGGCAATCTTGTCGTTCAGCTTCGGCGACACGTCATGCCTATATTAACAGACAAATAAACTAAACATGCATTCATTTCAATATTTTTCGGGTTTCAACTATAATGAAGGAGCAGTAAGTAGTAATGAGCGATGAAGTTACAGTTCACAAATAAATTAATAAAATGAAATAATAAACACTGATTAATAATTTTAGTTCGCTTCATATATAATTATCGCTATGTATTATCGATAAAAGACCTTTAACTAATTTAAATGTGGCTTTAAAAAGATTTTTCATGAAATGATTTAAATATTTATGGTTTAAATTATTTGAACATCGATTTTGCTATTTTATAATAAGCGCTATATACCTAGCTCAAATTCTTTCCACGCACAGAGTTTGCTGGAAGAGTATGTCCAATCATTAAGTTCGCCCTTTGTCATTCCTGTTTACAAACAGGTATAAATAAATAAATAAATATATGCATGCATATAAGCAGTGGTGGTACTACCATACAAGCCCAAAAGCCCGGCTTGCCCTACTAGGGAGTAAAATTTATAAATCTTAATAAGCACATAATTCCCGAATAATTTATTTTTAAATTTGAGCGTGGCGGGAACTATGTGCTAATTAAGATTTATAAATTTTACTACTCTCCTAATCCTATCCTCCTCTAATAAGCCTCATGTCGCTTCCAGTCTTTGTCATCTCGTTGTCGTACAGGGTCCGGATCGCGGCGTGTGTAATTGAAAACAAACAAGAATTGTTGCGGCCCGTATCAATCAGCGACGGCGCGCGATGGTCTTCCCGCGCAAACACCGGGGAGGGGCCGGCGCGACGGCCTCAGAAAAATTCGGGCCTACGCGATAGTGTTTATTGTGTAGGGGTGATAACTTAATTGGCGAGTTGCCATATCCATTTTATCACTCATTGATTTGACCCACGAATAGTTCCGAGGAGAGATCGCGTGAATGAATAAGATTGTGTGGAAAATTTCAACCATTCGGAGAGTGTAAAAGGTACTTTATAACTAATATTGATGTATAATCAAAATAAAAGTTTTACATATCGATGTGGTTTATGAAACGGAAAGTGATAGAGCCTATAGGTAGACTAATAGCCCTACTCAACGTACTCAACTGATACATCGTCACATTCATCGTTGTTACTCAAAACGGATATTTCTTACTTGCATTTTTCATTCTTACCTGAAACTTAACCGCTTCTACTTGATTTTTAATTCTTTGTGTAATTTCATGGGTCGTGGAATTACGCTTGAAAGCGCGAAAACATTGTCATACCTAAAGTCAGTGACAGTTTTCCATGTCCCTTTTTTCGCGATTCGCGTATATCTATTTCTTATGATTGTATCGTATCAATCAAAGGAGGACCAAATTTATTTGAAGCATGAACTTCGTCTACAGGTCTAGAGATATGCAACGGCTTCCTAAAGTCGCTTCAAATATGGGCTTGTTTTTAGGGCAAGAACCACTTACCCTACAAAACTCACAACCCAACTACAAGTTTTAAGTTCCTTGGCTTTAATCATTTGCTTATGTTTTATATAAAGTGAGATAAAGTGACAGACGAGACAGTCGTATGTCTAATAATGAGCACCCATAATTTATGATACCTCTGCCCATAAGTTATTTATTTATTTAATACACACCATCAGCCTTACACATAATTCTTAACATACTGGTTTTTACACAATGGCATTACCGATACGTCTGCATGCCAATTACAGGCGTGAAGAACATTCACAAGCTCTATTACAGACTTTGATATATAACTAATGAAGAATAAAGTGATACAACCACAAAGCGAAAATGTTATGCGCATGCGATGATTCCTCGATATAGAAAATTAAATACGGATTAATAATGCTAAAAAATTAAAGCTATACAAAGTTGTACGTCGATATGGTATCTCGTCTTAGTTTTAAGACTTGATGCGGAGTCATGGAAAATGTCGACATCAGCTTTGGTGCACAATCGATAATAGTGCCTTACAGAACCTGCTCGGATCACTTTTTTAATGAATAAGGCTGAAAAACTAGCGGCTTACCTGATAGTAAGTGATCACCGCCGCCTATAGACATTTGCAGCATTACAGGACTAGCAAATGCGTTGCCGGCTTTTACGGGAGGCGAGTTTTTAAAAGAGGGAGGGAGGAGTGAGAAGTGGCGAAGAAAGGGCGTGACAGGGGAAAAGGGATGGAGAATGAGGATGGGTGATGATCCACCGGCCACTCCACTCACCAGACGAAATGCTTAAGTAAAAGCACTTTACGCCGATTTTTTGTGAGGTCGTGGTACTTTCCGGTTTGAGCCCACCCATTCAGCAACGGGAGCAGCTGCGTGGCTCTACCACCGAAAGAATCACGTCACGGAAAATCGTAAAGTCGAAGTATTTGTAGTAGCAACTCGTCGCCCATTCCTCTACCTCCTCCCTAACTATTCCCACCTTAAAGGACGGCAACGTATTTACAATTATTATGATTTTGCGAATATCAGTCAGCAGCAGTGATCACTTACCATCAGGTGGGCCAGTTGCTCGTTTGCCGCCTACTGGATAGGTAAAAAAACAACTGAAGGAAACTAAGGACGAAATGAGCAAACGATTCCGGAACTGAACAATGCGTCTGCCGTCATTATCGTTTGTATTTCCAACGCATTGTCGGTCAGCCCTCGAGCCGGCCGTGCGCCGTGCGCGTGGCGCAAACACCCCCGCGTGCGGACGCAAACCTACGCGATATTAAAACGTATCGCGCGATATAATTCCGACGCGTGGCGTTGCTCGCGGGCGCCGTTTGCAGCGTGCTCCGTGCCGGATTGAAACACTCGATGTCACGTCGCACACGGCCCGAACGATGCGGCGCCAACAAAACACTAGCGACGATACACAATGACAATAACAGCGTTTCGATGTAAATTTTGTTCGATAGCCGTTTTGCTTTTAGCTTGAAAACCTTTTAATAAGGTACTGGCTGATATAAAAACTGTATCTAACTATACAATGACTTTTGATTAAAATTTATAACGTATTGTATAATGCCTAAATCAATCTGTGTGAAAATCTATTGTTTGTGATATGGGAGGTAATTCAAACAAACAAAGAAAAAAAAACATTAAGAAAAATAACAAAAGAACATTTTTTTTTGGTTTTATAGATTTTAACTGCAGGCGCATGGAGAGAATTAGTTGGACAGAAAAGAAGAGCAACGAAGAAGTCTTAGATCTTCTGGAAGAAAGTAGAACACTTTCGATATTAGGAGAGGAACTATGTTCGGTTACCTTATACCAGAAGTCGTTTTCATAAAGACCATCGTAGAAGGACAGATAGAAGCGAAAAGAAGTAGAGAAAGGCCAAGAAAAGCTTATGTTGACCAACTAAAGAAAACGACGGTTGCGGGTTATATAAGATGTTTAAGGATGCCGGAAGATAGGGACATGTGGAAGGAGTTCTATCGACAAGGGCTTAGCTCTTAAGTTAAAGAAGATTGATTTTCAATGAAGTGTATTACCACGCCGTGCCTTATTACGTATACGTTCATGGTACTGGAATGCTATAATATTTTTGCAACGACAAGTGCTTAAATTTGAGTAAAAAAGGCCATAGAAAGGAGCTTAAACTTCGGTTAGAACTTTAAGCAACGTCCAAATATACTCCCAGGCACGTGACTGCTGCTCGTATCGTCTTTTTCCTAAAAAAACAGCTATTTTTGCACTTTATCTTTATTTATATTCTAATACCTTTTGCTTTATTCCTACGCTTCGCATCGTGTGATTTGAGAATTAGAGCTTATTTTCATTGTGTTCTACAATAAGAAACACCCTTAGTAATGCCTGTCCCAAAAACGATACTTATATAGTAAAAGTAGACTAGGCTTGATGTCTTCGTTCATGAGTTTGTTATTAGTACTATAATATTAAATAAGGATAACAAAAAAGTATGTGTAGATACGTCGATTTTAGAGTAAGATTAAGGTATACTATACCTAAAAGGTTTTGTTATATACAGCCGTCGGTTTGGTATAGTGTTGCTTAGTGAGATGACATTTTCTTTCCTGAAGTAGGAGGAAAACGGGAATACGCTTCATCTGATGGTAAGCGATCACCACTATCCATGGATGTTCACAACATCAAAGGACTTGCAAACGCGTTCTGGCCTTTAAGGTGGGAAATGCATTCGCAAAAGCATTGTAAAACACATTGCGCCTAGAAACGTTATAAAAGAACGTCCGTCCGATTTCGCCGAACGCAATTAAACTCTTCGGGACGCGTCGCCGGCGGGAGTGGGATTCTTGGTGAGTTTAGGGTTCTTGGGGAAGGGATTTAATCCGTAGGCGGCGGGGGTAGGCACGAGTGCGGCGCTATCGCGGCGAGCACTCGCCGCCTCCTTGATTGTCGACTTTGTCATAAAAAGAGCTCCTAAGGGAACGTCGCTGATTAAATTCTCTTAATCGGTGCCAGTCTACTTTGTTATATTCATCCACGTATACATCCGAGTAGTGGCGGTACTACCATACAAGCCAGTACCACCACTGCATCCGAGTGAACGGTATATGATTTCTTGATTTTTTTAATGAAATGGGAGGAAAACGAATAAGCGACTCCTATGATGGTAAGCAATCACCGCGTCCCATGGACATTCACAACTATCAACCAGATTAGTTGTCAATATTTTTTTTGGATCTTCCTGAGAGGATGTCGGACGCTTGATAACGTTACAACTCAGTGCTTTAAGTCTGCAAAGCGAACAACACCACTACAAACAACGGATGTTGTAGCATAATGTAGCGATAGAACTTGGCACTTAACTTTGCAGAACTTAACAATAATATGGGAATTGTTGTTACGGTGGTAGAGCCACGCAGCTGCATCTGCTCGACCCGGATAAGTACCACGACCTCGCAGAAAGTCAACGTAAAGTGGAAGTGTTTTTGCTCCTGCGTTTCGTCCGGTGAGTGAGGTGGCCGGTGGCCCATCCCCCTCCCTTTTTCTATATCCCCGAGGGTTCCCCCCTATTACTCTATTCCTCCTCTTCCCTCCATCTCATTCCTCCTTCCTCCCACTTTCAAAGATTACCCTCCTTAAAGGCTGGCGGCGCATTTGCTAGTTCTTTAATGCAAATGTCCATGGACGGCAGTGATCATATACTATCAGGTGTACCGCTTGCTTGTTTATCAGTCTAAACCATAAAAAAGTCAATATGTTATGAAGGAATTGTGAAATTGAGTCACTTGGTGCTAGTGATGAGACGATTTATTGAAACAAACACTTCATTAATACGATTACAATAATTTTAGTTACAGTTTGTTTGCTATTGATATTTACAAAAATATCGAACTATCCATATGGTTGGTTTGGTCAATAGTTAAAGGCATATACGTAAGTTTTCATATCCATATCTTTTTATGGCTTAGGTATTATGTATGACGTTTTTATTAACTCACCATCTCTAGTTATTTTATGAATGCGAAACGGTTCGCCTAGTCTACCTTCAAGCGGTGACGGGGAAATCCGCATGATCTTTTGGTCAGGTGTTGTTTATTGATCGAAGATTATCATAGGCTAATGTGAGTAATAATAATTTAAATAAATATTTAATTGAATTAGAAGATGTACGAGTATAGGTGTTAAGTTCAAATCTTAAACTAATTGTCGGTTGAAGGAAAAATTTACATTTAATTACATACAAACCGGACTAATGTCTGTAATAATACAATGGAGGGAGGAAATTAAACGCCATCCCGTCGCGTGGCCTGGTGTTGGTACAGTGCGCGTTTCTTCATAATTGCTTGTCCTTCTTTACAAATAGAGTCGCTATTAATGAATTCCTTGCCATTTTCTATTTATTTTTTCTCTCCTTCACCTAATAACGAACTTAGGAACGGCCATTTTAAATGTACGGCTAACAGTAATATTGTTTATGTAATTTTTCCAGTACAATGTAGATGACAAATGAGCTTATGGTATCAGCTTTGTATGATGTAAAGCGATACGAGTATAACACCTGAAGGGTTGAGCTCCCACTAGTATATAGTTGTTGGTATTTAAAGGACGTACATTTTTACAAGTATTATAGATTATATGTGCCCATTGCTACACTCACATGAATTTTAATATAGTAATCATTTTTTCTTTCTTTTTTATAATTATATTTAAAAAAAACAATTTCATACGATCAAATCCTTAGCGGTCGTCTATTTGAATGTTTTGTATGCTAAACTTCTGTATCATGCAAAACAGTGTTGATTTTAAAAATAAAAGAACTTGCAATGCATACTCGTAAACTTTTGTTTTAATCCGGCAGTCGATGGATTAAATCCATCTCACAAACGGTCCCAGAAACCTGACCAATGCGCCGTCACCGCCTGTAATTATTGATAACAATGCGACAACAATCTAGTTTAGTGCTCGTATACGATGCTCTACGTGGCGCAGGCCTCCACCCGTTTCCAATTAATTACAGCCGCATCAAGCCTCGTGCGACCACAATACCTGCACTGTTAGAAACTATACAGAATAAACATAGCGACATATAACAGTGCACGTTCTAATAGCAGTATACCTACCTTGCCATGACAATATACTTACTACAGATCTTTTACTAAATTGTTACATTAAATAACTAAATTTAATAAATAAATAACTAAATTGTACATTTATACATTAAACGTAGCAACGTTTAACAATGTATATTCTAATAACACTACTCCGTCACTTTTAGTAGAAGATGCGAAGTATATCGATAGTGGCGGTACTATCATACAAGCCTAAAAGCCCGGTTTGCTCTACTAAGGTGTAAAATTTATAAAATTTAATTATAATTAGCACATAATTCCCGCAACGCTCAAATTTAAAAATAAATTATTCGGGAATTATGTGCTAATTTTACTCCTTAGTATGGCAAGGCGTCCCTTTGGGCTTGTATAGTAGTACCGCCACTGTATGCTATGCAGATATACTGCAGGTGTTTAACTAAGTTGTCATTCTAAACTTATAGCAGTATAGCCGTCGACACAAATGATACGGATGTGCAATGAAAATGTATCAGAGATGTTTAATTGAATTATTGAGTTAAATTACTCAAATAACTAGATAAAAAACACTGCATCATATACCAGCGAGCATTCCTACTATTGGAATATTTAAATCAAAATTGTTTAATATCTACATATACTAGAGATCTGTTCCTAAATTCGTATGTCAAAGCACGAGTTGGACAGACAAAGGCGAATTATAAATCACTTATAGCAAACTCTAAACATCGACCATACAAAAATGTTAAGTAATATCTTTTTGTTATAGGAAATAAAGTGAAACAATATGCGCTCGATAATAAGCGATGCGATCATACATAGATATCACACGGTATTTAAACTGTATAAATTCTGATACTGGCAAAGTTGTTTTATTTTTATCCTCGGTAATTACGCTGACAACATTACGTTTGTAACGGGAATACAGTGGTGCTTGGACACTAGTGATTGCCATAGAAATAATAGAATACTACCTGGCTTACTCTGCAAAAGGCTCCTTCCTACCTCTAATCTAGTCACAGGCATGCATATATTATAATAAATAGGTTTTTCAGGCTTGGTTCCACGTGTGGTAAAAATCGTGCATTTACTTCAACAAAGAAACATTGCTTGAAGTCCGCCAAGTCGGAATTCCGCTTTAAGTTTTTGATAATTCGTCTCTTTCATAAATATATTTACTGCTCAATATAACAGTAGGACTCATATTATATTATATGTTACAACATTGCATGCAACAATTACATTACATACAAAAATGGACGAATAAGACAAGAAGACGAGATAGCACATTCCAATATTAAATCCGTAATGGTACCTTAACCGCACATGTTTTTAAGTGTATGTGGTTGCAGTTTTACAGTCAATGAGGACTTAAAACAAGCCTATGTGAAACAGAAATATTGACTTCAAATGAGTCACGTAACGAAAGTTAAAAATTAAATTAATCTTCATCACTGTCCGCATAAGGGAAATGAACTTTTAGTGCCACGTTAACATCTAACGCTGGCCATTAACAAATGTTCAAATTTGTCGCAATAACGGCTCGTAATAAAGCCGTGAATGGGTCATAGCCATGTTCAAAATCAACACGTTCACTGAAATAATCCTGCGACACGCGCTACAAACCTCCATTGTCCACCTACAATCGCACGTTTAACTGTCAA
This sequence comes from Eurytides lysithous rurik, assembly GCA_018247575.1. Classification (NCBI taxonomy): domain Eukaryota; kingdom Metazoa; phylum Arthropoda; class Insecta; order Lepidoptera; family Papilionidae; genus Eurytides; species Eurytides lysithous. Next base: position 15,989 of record DWHO01000877.1, read on the forward strand.
ATCGCACCAGAAGTGATCATTTTAAAAGGGGCATTGCACGAAGCATTCCTTGTGGAACATGCGACCTTTAGTTCCTGAACGAACAAAACCCAAGCTCTGGAACGGTACGACAAAAGGTCACATGTTATTCAAACAGTATTGGTTCATAGGACGTTTTGTTGCTAACGAGGTGAAATGCAACCCCCTGTAAAGTGTTAGTATTTATTAAGGGGCATTATATGTGGATCCGTTGATTCGGAATTCGTCGCGAGGGATTTGCGGAGATTTATGTCGGCCGTCGAAGGTCGCGTCTGCTGTATTGTTCTGCTTAGCACGTCGTTTGTCGAGCTGTATTGGCCATGGGTGGGTCATTGGTGTTGTGGGGATGTCAGTTTGGAACGGCTCGAGATATTAACACTAATTTGGGAATAATGTTAGTTAGTAATCCTTTTCAGTTTTTATATGTTTCATAAAAATGTTCGAAATTAAATAACTTAAGACATTAACCGTTTACGTTAATAGGTACTATTGATTCAATGCGTGATTTGTCAAATCATAAGTGACACAGACAGAAAACTATAATTTGCAGTAAATAAGAACATATACTGTTTGAAGAATATCTCCATTAATAGAATGTCGACAACGAGGTGTTCGCTGACTCATCAAAACCCTTCATCATCACTTTTTGACACATACAATTTTTGTTCCATTAAAGGAATACTGTCCTTAATCGTTTACCCAAACCTAAATCTTTGAACAATCAAAGCATCGCTTTGTTGTAGGCGATAGAGGGGTTTATTTATTTTTTATGGTCCGACAAATTCCCAAGGACAGAGTTGGGGGCGGTATAGTAATGAAATGCGGTGTAAACAACGCCGTATTCCTCCGAGAGCCCTCCCCTAATCTCTGCTGCAGTACGTTTTTTGATTCGACTCAACCCTCTATACGGATTTAGACGCTATGAAATTGTTTTGGGAGTCATTTAACGAAAGATTAACATTTATTGAGCAGGTTGTTGCTGCCTTTTGTAGCGGTAGGAGTGGGAAACTATCATAATTGCTTTCCAAAGAAACTGGGCTGAAATATAAAAAAAAATTTCGGTTTTTTTATGGGATAGGCAGACAAACGAGAAAGCGGCTCACTTGATGGTAAGCGACCCGGCGAAGTCCATGGACATTTCCAACAGAACTTGCAAACGCATTGCAAGTCTTTAAGGGGGAAAATTTTAAAAGTCGGAGGGTGGAGGATCGAGAGAAAGGTATGATGATAGAGGGAGATGAGCGGGGCAGGAGGCAGGGAGAGTATGGAAGGGGATGAGCCACCGGCCACCTCACTCACCGGACGAAACGCGGAAGCAAAAACACTTCCACTTTACGCCGAGTTTCTGTGAGGTCGTGGTACTTATCCGGTTCGAGCCGGCCCATTCAGCAGCGGGAACAGCTGCATGGCTCTACCACC
>DWHO01000878.1:0-17425 GCA_018247575.1 Eurytides lysithous rurik
CGGCACCGGGATTTGAACTCAGGTTGTTCGAGTATATTGAATTCAAAGCGAGCGCCCGGACACTGAGCTACCACGGCCCATATACAGAACTTATACTATATTTCTTCTAAATCTTTTCTGTATGCGCTCGATGTTTAATATAAATCTAATACATGTTTCCCGCGCTAAAACTTAATTCTACATTTACTTCCTAAAAACAAACTAACCTCTTTTAAAAAGTAGGCGATGGAATAATGGCTATGACCGTATGAATAACAGAAAGTAAATTTGCTTACCTGGTCTTGGAACGAGAAGGCTTTCTTAGGTTCGCATTGGAACGGCTTATCCAGCTTTAAGCCATATTCACAGTAGTAAAACTTGGTACAGTCGGATTCGTGAGCCACTAATAGGTGCTTCGAAGCCGGACATCGCTCATCGGCGACGTAAAAGTCGTTGCGAGTCGACTCGCTTCGAGATAACGCCAACGATGCTAGGAGAATCAACTTTCCTGTAAAGGATAGCAATATTTCAGAGTGAGAAATTGACTACCACTAAATTGTTACAGGCGACCTTACAGTTGTAAGACTGCGACATACATAGTTAAGTTAAAATTAAGCTAAAATAATACCAGTAAGACAAAAGTATAAGTCGTAAATTTTCCAGTGTTCATCTGAGCTAGGACCACTCAATTATTGTTAGTTATTCAACCGTCAGGCAGTACCGGTTTGAAGGGGAATGTGTCCAGCATAATAACTGGACATACACATATGACATTTTCAATCGCTCTCTCTGCATTACGAACGCAACGCATGTCCGAGTAGGTGTGAAACTGTCTCGCTAAATACAGGCGTGTCGCCTACCATCATGCACTCACGTCACTCATCCGGTCAATTTATTCTCAATTAAAAAAAAATAAAAGACATTAGTACCTTAAAAGTATGATTTTCTGATAAAAAAAAAACATTTAACTCAATTTATATAAAGCTGAGATGACACAAAGTCGAACGGTAACCGAAAACTGGATAATCGTCTGGAGTTCAAAGAATGAGAGCTCCATAGACAATGACTCCATGACTTTAATTTAGGATTTATTAGCGTAACCAATGTAGAAATAATATCGTTAATACAGAATGAGAGGTTCTCATTCTGTATAGTCAGTGGCGGTATTGCCATACAAGCCCAAAAGCCCGGCTTGCCTTACTAATGAGTAAAATGTATAAATCTTTATTCCTGAATAATTTATTTTTAAATTTGAGCGTTGCGGGAATTATGTGCTAAGGTAAAAGCACCTATTACAGCGGTATGTAAAATCGGCATCTATTACGGATGTATTTGAAATTTTCGTATTTCAACACAATCAAAAGAAGAATGCAATAATATTTTGGACAACCGACTGCCAACGTGGCCTAGTGGTATGGGTTCGCGCTTTAATTGTATTAAGCTTCTTTTTATTGTGTTGAAATACGAGAATTTCAAATACATCCGTGAGAGATGCCGATTTTGCATACCGCTGTAATAGGTGCTTTTACCTTAACAGCAAGACACAAAAATCTTTCGTCTTAAAGATGTATATGAGTTTGTATACATGCCAATTAAAGGATTATAGGTGAGTATTTCACCACTAGAGTGACAAAAAATTTCACATCACAGAATATTGTGAAGAATAAAAAGAATTAATAAAATATTAGAAAAAGCTGTGGACAGACGTAAAAGCATAAGTATGTTGGTTTTCGAGAAGACCGAGTACCATATCAAACAACAAAGCTTGATACGAAAGATGTTTGTACTATATCTCGTAGTTATTGCGCAACAGAAGAACAAATCAACAGACACGTTTATCAGTTGGATAACATTAGTAACATTAAAATAAGCAGCCAAACGGACTAAAGACTTAATAGAAGACAACGTAGTGCCTTTCCTAATTTAAAGTACTATAAATTACCAGAAAGCCCTGTTTGGTATATACACATTATTAAAAAATAAAAATATTCAGCAATAGGACATGACATCATTCGGTTCTCGTTAATCTATTATCACAAACACTCCTAACTAACAAATGGATATGTTCGTTCAATTACCTACATAGTCAAATTTGTAATCAAACAATACGCCATTGTTGTGCTTCCAAAAACATTTTAACTTATCTCAATTAATTTTCTGTTAACCCTAACATATAGAAGAAACATATACTTAATTCTGCCATATAATTATGCCATAGTAAGTACTATATCAGCCATTTTAAGCTTAGAGGCTATAGTCAAAGTCCCTTATTCGATAGAGTCGAGGTGTATAATGGCGCAATTAGAATTGAACTCCCCATCTCTGTTCATAACTTGAAACCTTCGTCCACTGAGTCAGTGCTATGTTCAATTATCGAATATAAATGTGGCCGGATTGGTGCGTTGCAAAGAGAGCAGTAAGCGCTCATATCTGTTCCAGATAAAGTGTACAATAAACAGATCCCGTCGCGTTCGCGTGATGGACCGACGCGCGATTCACCGCCGATACTTTACGCCGATAGGGCACGTATGCGCTTACAAATCTAAACAACTTCCCTGAACCGTCGATAGCTCTTAGTTACTGTTAATGGCCTCTTTCCACTAAACAGTAGTTGCCGAGCTGCAAATAACCTAGTGAGGGTAACACAGTGATTTGATTACCTAATGAATCGCTTGCCCATACAACAAAACAACTGATATTACGGATTGATTGGTATGGCAACCGTTGTCAGAGAATATATCGAAAAAAAGAAATACAAACACGAATATCCGTGTTTGTATTTTAATTGAAAACTTTTAACATATAGACTCATTCATCAAGCTATTAATCCAATGTAATTAATGAAACTAAAACGAATGATTATTCTATTGTCGCTCAAAATGCTATCCTTATAAATCCCTACAGCAGATATATTTAAAATTGTTAATTCGAGTCGGTCAAGGAAAGATAAAATATCACGAATTTGCACAAAAAGATCATTACGTGTGTTTCTAAGAGATTCTCCAATTTATTAAAGTCAATCTGATCAAAGTGTAAAAATTTATAAAATCCCTGTAAAAAGGAAAAATCAGCTAATTCCATATACTGTAATTATTTTATAAATCGTTCTGCACTAATTGGTAAAATAAGATTTGATCAGATCAAAGCTTGGTTCGAGAAAAAGTTATACTGAGTACTAAACGGCCTTTAACTGACTTTTTTTTAAAATTATAAACAGAGAACTTTTTATGTCGAGATATTACAAAACGCCAGAAATATGCACTCTACGGAATAAACTTTCACCCCTAAACGTAAATTTCCACCGGCGTCGAACCCCGATTTTTTTCGACTCCATCAATCTAACTTTTTAGCGGCGACACTAATAGCAACAAATTTCGGTGCCATATGTGCCCGTAAAATAATGCGTTACTAGAAATAGCTGGCTCACTAATAACAGCTGACGAGCGTTAGTTACAAGCAATTTGCTAGAGATAACGTAGATGTAATATCTGTAACGGGGTGACTAGTCTGACGTTATAGTATTAAGTCTGCCATTTAATTTTTTACCAACAACTTTTGTCGTAATCAACTATTTATGAGTTCGAATTTCAGAAACAATTAGTGGTAATATCGACCTAATTTTGTACATTTATAATAGGCAAGAAACAGGTATCATAAATAAAAGGACTTTAACGATAAAAAGTACAAAGTAATTTTCTGGTATTATGTGTAAACGTCGACTGTTAGGAGTATCGAATCATCCTAGTTAACTCTCGATAGCAAATTAATTTCAGCTGTCGTTAAAACTGTCATTTATCAATTGTAAAAGTGGTTCGAGAAATGTAATTGTGAGCACGTGACGCAGTTTAACACATTGTAAATCATTAAAGGGTGATGTCGTCATCGGATCGCGAGGAATTTGCCCTGCGTACCACCTACGACAACGTACCGGCCGTTAATGCTGATGAATTGCCCGAAACTCGACTCTGAAAATCATCGGTGGGCGCCCTTAGCGCATATCCCACGCCGGTGATAATTTATCGTTGTCAGCGATATTAAAACTAGACGAGTTTAACTTGTTATATCACAAATATTTTACCTATAACATGCAAGGAACTCCAATACTAAATGTATAAATGATATTGCAGCTAATGCTGATCGGAGCCATGATACCTTTGGTGAACTTGATGAAATAGGCAGAGCATTTTAAAACTAGTATCGACAATGCAGATTGATTATCTTTTATAATAATCGACGAAAGGTCTGTCGCCTATTGCGTGCTTTCATCTACCTGCAAAATATAAGACGCATAGATGTACGTCCTATTGGTATATTTCAATAGACGTTTTGTATATTAGTAATCCTATTTACTCACTGACATTTTCTATTGCATAGTCTTATTCTTAGCACGAGGGCTGACAATTCATTTGAATCTATGTTTAGTGAGTTGCGATATAGTTCAATGGTTCGATGAAATCTTTAAAGACGGACAATGTAATGATTTCCTGTTTGTCCTTCAGACAGGATCGGCCGTGTTAACAACGAAGCCTACTTGTTGCCATTATGCGGTTAATTTACAAAGTTGTCGTGTGGTCGAGCTGGCAACCGCACTACCTGTTAGTGCACCGCACTGGGCATTATCTGCGGCCATGAAGCCCTCATAAGTGCCTCGTCCCACTACTAAATATCCGACTTTACGGCCTATTCAATCCATGCATTATAACCCATCGAGAAGATACAAACTCGATGCGTGTGACTAGTACGACCAAACGCTTGACGAAATAAAGCCTATTAATGTCTACTCGCTAAAAGCAACGGCTATTTTAGGCGCCTTCTGTTATAAGGCTTTATAAACTCCTTTGATATGTAAAAAAAAACTTTGCCGAAGATAATAATTACGATTTTACCTAAAATAAATAGGTAGGAGAACAAAGCGGTTGTTCATTGCACCAATTTGAGTTCATTATTGACATGTGTTCAAGTATATTAGTTTTCACTACACTTGTTCCGAAGTTGTCAACAAACAACGATTCGTTTCAATTGACTACTATTGATCGTGAGCGTTTTGAGACATAGTGGTAATTTATGTTAGGGATTTGAAGTTTATCAGCCGTAATGAGTTTAAATTAAAAAAGAAAAGAAATTTTTTATTCTATAATATAAATTAATATTTTTAATTTGTACACAAAATTTTATTATGTCAAAGTAAACATATGTCCACGGTGTCAATGCACTATGACTGTTTGCCCAAACAGTAAGTAGTAATTTCTCGAACCTGTTTGTTGTGTTCTTTTATGGCATGCAGTTTTCATAAATGGAAGTTTAGCTAAATCCCGACTCGAAGTAAACTCGTTAACGTTCGTCCGTGGACCTCGTGGAATAGCAATAGAAGAATGGCTACGCAGTACGTCCTCTTATGTACATAATGCGAGGGCGCAATAAACTCGCCGGTTCTGTGAATTTTGCGGAGCCACAGCGTAGTCGATGTTGGTGGAAATGTGCTTACAACATTACCTAGATTTAAATTATTTATTTACATGGCTCACTGCCTTGGATACAAATAGCAGAGGTTTATTGAAATATTGTATTCATACACGTCTCAGTTAATATTTAAAAAGTAAAAAGGACCGTTGTGTTCCTATGATGTAGCTCTTAAAGTTGATATAACGCTTCTTGTACTCGTCTGTTTTTTTCTATTTTTTGTTAAAGTCGTTCTACTGACTTCGTGGGGCTGTGGCGTGGTGGGAGCGTCTCCGCCTAGGCGGAATTTACGCTGTGCATTAGCGGTGCGCGATTTACGAGCGCTCCGAAAAATTATTGCGCACCGAGGGCCACGGCTTCATGTCCCGCCTTGAAACGCGTGCGCCTTATCAGCGCCACGTCGGGAAGTGGGACCCGCTGCGAGGCTGCGGAGAGACCTTCTTAATGCTAACACGTGTAAAATTAACGGCCTGTCACACGACTCCGCAATATTATGTTGCTATACGTAACTACGCTGCATTATCAGGATCTAAAGTACTTTCTTAATATTCTTCTATATTTCCACGAACTTGCATTTCCCCTAAGCAAAATGTCTGCTATTTCTTAATCATTATTCAGTTATTAGTAACAATATCAATCCGAAAGAGTGCTTCTTTTGTTGCTAGATAAATTTGGATCATATAATTTTGGTTTGGTCCATTGAATTCACCTTTTCCTCTTCTTTATTTGTAGGACGCGGTATAAATGACATCCATCCTAGAAATATTGTATACTCCAAACTTTAACATCAAGAATCATTGACACACAAGAAATCAATTTACATATCAAGAAATATTGTAATACTCCAAACTTTAACATCAAGCGTAATTAACTTCTTCTAGATGTGCAGTCATATAAATTTATCCGCCGGACTGAAAAACTTTTAGTTCTGTTTTTGTTTGTCGTAATATCTTACAAGAAACAAAAACACATCAAAACAATCACTGTACCAATGGTTCATTAGAAATTCAGGAAGGATCTACTTTATCTAAGAAATTTTGTGGTAGAGGACGTTATATCAGTCAGTTTTTTATAAGGCACATTCACCAAACAACGCCGCGGGGCCTCCCATCTGCGGACTGCAATTAAAAAGGCTGAATTTACACGCTCAACCGAATTCCAGTTCGTTGGCGCCGATAAGAATAATTGCCTCCAATTATTCCACGGGCCCGTTTCAACAATTTTAATTGATCAACAAGCGTTGTATATAACGAACTAAATACCAGCTCATCGATGTTTGACACCCTTCGTTTGTTAAGTGGTGAAAAGCGATGATTATGATGCAAAATATGTACGAGCATTAGCTGATCACGACACCTCGGCTACCCTATTACTACTGCTAAACTTCACCACCAAGAGCACAACATAAAAACAATGTCGTCGAAGATCTTTCTTATTTCCAATGTAGGTGACATTAGAAATGTAAAAAACCATAACAAAGTATTGATTTACCTCCTGTTATACATTTATAGACTCAGTGACGAGCGAATGAGTTGCCGGATGGTATAATATGACCGCTGCCTATAAACATTCTCCACGTATATATGAGAATAGGAATTGAGTTATCGATCTGACAAAGTAATATTTTTTAGAGATCTTAAATTTGATGGTTATATTGCATCGTATAATGTTTCGTCGACGGGGCATATAGAAGAAGCGGTATCAGTTTCGTAGGCTGGAATCGGAGCAATACGCAAGGTGATCGTTGGAAGAACCGCGCGACCTTCGGTTCGATAGGCTAAGAGGTTCAGTGGAGCGACGCCCGGTGTCCGACCTAGGCCAACGGCGCTTTTAGAACCACTCGAGGGCGCCTGCGATGGCGCCGGACGGCCGCCGCGACGCTAGTGACGTCGGACCGACCATGTCCCGGTCTTCGATCTCTCTCCACTTCCATTAACGATATTTTAGTTGCATTCGAAAGCTGGTTTCTAGTGTAACTTAGCTGAATAACGAACCAGTAAAGAGTCATTTGCTTACTGGAATTAATCCTGCAGGACATGGTGCAAAATGAAAAATATTAGTACAGTTAAACGGTTCAAAGTGATTGTATACAATGTCATTGACGCTTCTTGAATTAGTATTTGTGAGCACAATTGAGGTGTAGATATAAGCATATAAGATAGTTTTTAAAAAAACTCGCGAAAAAAAAGCGATTGGTGCGGTCTCCGGTCTTCAGAGTGCGGTCTCCTCGCGCGCCGCGACGCCCTATCCGATATCACGGCCGATAATCAATCAACGTAGTGGGGCAGATACGGAGCTCCATTTGTCCGCATTACGTCGGTGCGTCTGGTGCACTTAGCGCCCGCCGCGTGGGAGTGCCAAGTGCCAGAGTGCCAGTGGGCGCACCATTCGCCTGGCATTTGTCTTCGGACGCCAGGTAGACGCCCTGAGTCATGGTGTCGCGGCGGCGGCACATAAGAGCGGTCGTTTGTTACCTCTTCTATTGTTTTACATTACATAGTCGATGTTGTTTTAACAAACGGATTTTGTATTATGCCGATGTACAAGTATAACGTAACTCGATCTCATTAGTCACAGAAGTCGAAGCAATGTGCGTTATGTTTTAAATATGTGAGCTAATCTTCAACGCCGCCCGAGTTCGGCTGTTCACATATGTCGTCAAGTGTTTTAGATATCAGCGATGCCATTAGTGTTCGTAAAAATTCAAAGGCAATGACGTCGAGTGGCGGTGAGAGTGCCGCTTGCGTTCATCGACAGTGAGCACTCGATTTCGAAAAGATGGACATACTATCAGCTATTCCAAATCAAAGTAATTTTATTAAAATAAGATTTGTATTTCATTAAAGTTGTGCAAATGTTTTGATGAATCACCTTTGATACCGTTCACAAAGTTAGTCTTCTTTGTAAGATGGTCTTTGTAATGTATGTATACTTATATCGCTTAAAATTAATTTAACTAGTTAAGAATAAATAAGAATTGAGACTTTGTGACTGTTCTCTCATTATTGTTTGTCACAATGTTTTACAAAAAATGATTCTTGCAGGATAAAATGTTTTCTTAACGATGGCGCTATGTCTATTTCTAAGGTTTTGCAATACAAACAACCCCTGTGTTTCATAAATTGAGTATCAATTAATTCATGGAAATATTTTTTCTAATATATAACTATTGGAAGACTCATCTCTGCGGTCTAACGGTACTTGGTTTGTTCCCACAGACACCCACTGGCTGCGGCACCACGTGGTGTCGAGTGGTGGCACAGGTGCGGCCGCCTCCCCGTGGCCACTTCAGCTTTTTCTAACGCCATAAAACCGGGCCCGAGGACAAGTGGCCGCCCTGAAGAGGGACCAAAAATATGACGATTTCGACACGAAAAAAAATCACGGTCGATTTTACAGCATTCTTGCTAATATTGCAGCATTTTAAAATTTTTTTTTGCAAAAAGGTCTTTACGCACTTTTCTATTAGTACAGTTAAATAACGACGATAAAATATGCTTCCATTCCATTTGCCCTTTTTGCAAATGGAATGGAAGCAAACGCATTTTTAATGTAGTAGTAATTGATTCACTTGTGAGTATCTTCCAAATAGTGCTTTGTAAATTTATAAAACAAAAACTATAACTGCAAATAGACACATTAATGAATTTAAGCTAAATAGACAACTCAAATAATGTCCATAACCTCTTAGATAAATAACGCGGTGGTGTACGCATTTCGCATGTAACGGTCTCGTATCTCTAACGAGCAAACTTCGTCGGCTCTCGAATGATTGCTGAATTCTGCGTTGGTACGGTATTATGCGAGATCTCGTGTTGCGAGACAATTTAATATGCAATCTTTTAGTCTCGTAAAAGATATATTCTTGCAAAGCATGTTCAAAGTTTCAGTTGATCATGTATCGCTAACCTAACGTTCTTTTTAATCATGTTCTTTAAATAAAAGGTGCATAAAGTGTTTGAATACTTCTAAAGAGGTTTTTTTTAAATGATATAATTTTAATAAAAAATTCTTGCTAATGCAGTCAGCTATTATAAATGAATAGCAATTGAATCAAAAGTACAAGCAAGTATAATGTGATATAAGTAATTTTTATGGATTCGCACTAGCCAAGATATCGTTTCCTTTCTATATTGGCCTTTTGTTACAGATTAAGCATTTTATTGCATTTGACAAAAATCTTATCTATTAATATAGCATTATGAGCAACGTATCAAATTACGCGCAATGGCAAAAAATGGAGCGCGTGCCGCCTCCTGCCGCCAGATGGCACTTCGCGATAAGATAGTTTAGAAAATGGCGGCTGCCGCTCGTAAAAACTCTATCAGGCGCCAAATTTGGCTGTGCGTTATCGGTTGCACTATTAGTTAATGTTCAATACCTAAGACGATTAGATTGTGGGAGTCATACATTATTTATTGATTACATTTTGGGGGATATAAAACTAAGACATCCAATAAAATATAAAGTTGTATACCTATTATGTCAATTCACACAATATGCTATATTAGTGTGGATAAAGTGATTGTTAGATAACTAAACTGTATCATAATACCGAACAACAAACATTTTCCTTGTAATATCATAGTAACGAGTTATTATTTATATCTGCTTTATTAGAAATACAGACATTGAAAATGTTATTTTAAATGCCATCTCTCGACGAAACATATAACTAAGTCCGAAGAGATCATTAACGACTCCTTCCCCATGTCGACAAGTAAACAGTTGTATAAAGGATAAATTAATAGCATAATTTGCATCAGACGCATGAGTTATGGGTTGTCATGGTGATAACAGTTTATACAATTTATTCTGAAGAGACACAGGCTGCAGGTGCGTGGTGCATTGCAATCGATAACTCTATTTTTTACTGGTCATAGCGACAAATAATTAAAGCTGGATTATAATGAAACGTTTAATTTTTTAAAGTGTTGTAAGTCTAGAAAATTAATTTTTTTTGAAAATTCTCTTACCAAAGATTATAAAAACATTTATTTCAGTGCACCAAAGTTGTACATACAGTAATACACGATAATAAAATAAAACGACGATAATACACCTATAGACGCTATCCCGCCGAGAATAAGAAGCGTAGGAGGTACAAATTAGTAGAGCCGATAGCCTTAGTCGTCGTTGAAAGCCGTTGGAGATTGCAATGCTGAAATATCGGTGTACTCTATAAATATACAATATTGATAGAAACATAAAAAATTTAAAGTTACATAGAGCCGTTATAGGCATAAAATAAATAACCGATTACCTTACGTACTTTCTTTACAGTGACTCTCTTTTATTGTAATTTTGATATTATTAAGGAATATGGGCAAGCAAAAATGCGGCGTACACGTATCCGTAATTTCATTAGACCTTAATACCTATTATTACATACAAAAACGAGCTCCCTAATTAACTTGCTAATGTGCACGTACGCTGCTGGGGTTATTAGTAGTATTAGTAGGTTAACGCGTTACCTTTGTTAATTGCTGCATTATTTAATGGGCAGTTAAAGGAACTGGGTTGGCGCGTACGACTCTACAGAGGCCAATTAGTACGTAGTAGTAAGTTACCCCTTCGTTGTAGAGTTTATGACCTGTACTGAGGTGAGATAAGCGTTAGCTTTAGGTAGGTGTATATGTATATATGATGAGGTCGTGTCGGCCATCTTCACTTTGCACGATTACAACTGTAATCGGGAGAATTTTCTATGACGACGTTCATTCTTTTGTTGTTGGTTCAGGTGTTTATTTAATTAGTTTAATTTTAAATAGTTAGCCATTGGGTATTATCTGGGTAATCTTAGATTTTTTATTGTTTTCTTATTTTCTTATTTTATTTCCGGAATCGCAAAGACGTATATTAAAATTGAACAAAAATCAAGACTAACGATTGTTGTACGTAATGTTATATGTAATAATGAACACATTTTTATGTCAAGTCTTTTTGTCGCTATTTGTAGAGAGCAAAATACACAGTAAACTACACAATTCTTTAAACAAGTTATACATCGATCGTTGTTATATCTAAAACTACTCGCTTAGATTTTCACTTCATCTTTGAAAACTCCTTTATCAGTGACTGCATTCTTATATTAATCCCCGAATACATAAAAATAGTCCATCAAAGCAGAAAGAGCTGATTCGATTCAACGACAAGTACTCGTGAAACGCCCATTACATATTCCAACACGGAATAGCATTATTATGCAGCTACATTAATTAAAGGCGCATCTATCGCGTCGGGGTCGAAACGAAAATAGAAAAAAACAATGCAGAGGTGCCGGGAGAGCCTGCGTGGAACTCCGCCCCATCCTCTCCCTCCTCCCGGTCCCTGCCCCTCGGGGTCTGTCCCCCGCTGGCGTCCCGAATGACGCGGCGAATGGTCGTGCCGCACCTAACTGCGAGTACATTGCCGCGGAGTTACGGTGACCACGCATGCGGCAAGAGCCGATCCTCTTCTCTCGTCGGCCGTCGTCCATCAATCTCGCCGCATAATCGCTTGCCGATGCGACGAAAAATCGCACCGAGTGACCCCCGTGTGGCCCTCAATGAAAATGCGCCGACGAAAGCACGTCGCGGACGGTCGACGGCGATTTGTAAATGGCTCCATTGATGAGGACGCGGACGGCGTGGCGTCGGACCATTAATCACGCCGCGGGACCGTCGCGTAGATACGGCATTCTCCGACGCTCTCTCGTCGACGTTGAATAAGTTGTCGCATCAGTCAACGGTATTGTCATTAACACGTTAAATCGTAGGGAAATGGCCGATGGAGTTTGTACGTCTTTCCCTTCGCTTGAGATCGCTTAGTCGCCCTACTCGATGCACCTGATGGGCGAGGGTGGTCGGGCGCGTGTGAGTGCGTGCGTCGGTGTGCGTGTGATACGACTGGTTTGCGGCCAATGTCCACCGTATGTATCTATCGGGCGCGGAATGCCGACTGCGGATATGGCTGTCACGAATTCTATCTAGTCAATGTCCGTAAGCGGGCCCCGTCGCGGAAGGCGAGCTGTGTGGAAACGTGTACGGTGCAACGGAACGGGTGGACCTTTCGGAAATACGACGCGAATGACATCTCGTAATGTGTCATCGAAAGAAATGAAAAATTAAAAAAATATACATTCATTAAAACTTGTCCACCGCTTTTTCCGCGAGGAAAATTTTACTCTAGGATCTAAATTAACTCAACGTCTTCTTCTATTTACATATATTTTCTTTAAGTCTTTTCAATTTTAGAATCCAGATGAAATGCGATAAAGGTTATATTTCGATAGTATTTGTTAATATTTATATTAATTTAAGTCGATGGTAGACGATACAAATTAGTTGTTACTCAACTAATTTTGTTTTGTATACTACCGCAACTTATAAAGTGTTGACTAAACATAATGTGGAAAAAAACATATGTACATGTGGGTCCTTTTAAATTATAAAATCACCTTCCACCAACACCAAATTCATTGAAAATGCTGTTGATCTTACTTCATTTATAGTAAGCAACGAATTGTAAATACAATCAATTCAAAACAAACCGCAGCTTTATATCAATACTTTGTTAATTTACTTTATCTGTTGTAGTTATTTCAAGCTGACTCAAGGCTTATTTGAATAAAGTTCTGTGAAATAGATTAGTCAATCAGCTTCATTAAAAAACACGGTAACCGCTACGACATTAATCTTGATGTTTTGACAAATCGCAAATGATAATCGTGGCGTTTCAGTTCTAGTACTCACATTTATAGTCTCGATTTATTTAAAACTACTGATTACAAAAGCCACTAGACATTAGAACTTAATTTAATCATTTGTCTTAATTCTTTTCGGTGTTCGGAAACATATCGAATAGTTCCGAATACCTTTGGGACAATTTGGTACTGTTTGCATATGTTTTACGAGCGGTCTTACCAATGGAACCGTGGAGAGTGGCTGAGCAATGACAGTGCAGTGCTAGGCAGTCTTTTAAATTAGAGACCCAGAGACATGTATCACGTAAAATTTATGGGACATTTGTGATAGAACACCAGAATGCTGTCTTATAACAAAATTCCTACAATTTTACAATTTTTTTTTCTTCTTTTTTTTTTCGCTGATGTTACAATTTTTAAAATAAAATCTTAAAATGTATAATTATATTTTTAGTGGGGTTGTACTTTAGTTTTTGAAATATACTATAAGGAGAAAAATAAACAAGTATACTACACAAATTTAGATCAAATCACACTATTAAAAATGTCATACTTTTGCCCGATTTTTAGTCAGTTTTCGCGTAACGTTGATCAAATTCCCAGACGATATAGGTGCTTAATAGTTGAACTAGGTTATGAATCGCAAGTTAGTCCCGAGTCAGTGTGCTAGTTAGTCTGTGCGTACTTTGTAAACCTACTTTACTTTACTTATAGTTTTAGCTTATGTGTAATAAAGTGATTGCGACATTTAAAGATATAAATAATAATGATGTTGTGTATTCCTATTTATATTTTATCATATTCTATGTATTCATATTCACTAATCAATCAAGAAAAAAAATTAATGGACTTAATAAATTTCTCAACTGAAGATACCCGGACAGCGATAAAGGGAAATTAACAGTCGACCATAGTCACATTTTGGTATTAGGTACCAGATAACATTAACAAATTTTTGTTTTACCGAGTAAGAATTTTCGTAAAAACTAGTTTTATTTAGCTTTTTTAATTGACTTTATTTAACTAAACTAATGGACTTGCTTACATGCTCTCGTGAATATTTCTTCAGCGACCAAAAACAAGCAAAATTTCTAATATATATATACTACACGAAGTACTGTAACGCACGTCGGTCATTAACTAATTTAAAATAAAAGCCTGCGCAAATGTATAATTGTCTTGTTTAAGGAAGATAGGGGCTTTGTTGTGACGTTTCCGCAATTGGTGGAAGGCCAACGAGACACCCGCTTATCTCTACATCTTGTCCGACACCTGTCCATCGACCATTTGCATTTCACGCTCCACACGCCGACTTACAACCAAGGCGTGTTAAGGATTCGGCGACTTCACTCACAATCATATGTGTCGTGTTTTGACAAAGAATGTTGAAAAAAACGACGAGAGAAGGTTTTCCTGATAATAAACAAAAACTTATACCCATTGAAATGTAGCTGTTAGCCCAATTCAGTTACAAATGCTTGGTACAACACAAACGCTTCTTACAATTAATGTCTTCTATTCTAATAACATAGAAATTTGAAGATTTTAGAAAGTAATTCATATATATATATAACAAAAAAGACTGCTAATATTTGCTAAACTTTAAAGTAACTTTACTGGCAGATCGGTGAATAGATGTGAATATCCACGTTGTTGCATTTTTACAGTGCACTTTGTGTATAAAAAAGGACTAGGTACCTAAACATACCTGTATAGTTAAATAAAAAAAAACGTTTTTTGTGATATACAAAATGGTCCTATAACCTATATATAAAAACCTATTGAATATGCAATTTCTCCGAGGCAATAGTGCGTCGTAATTTATGAAATTAACATTAAAATTTCCTTAACGGTAACCTAACTTGAACGTCGTCTTAGAGCATACTTTTGAATATAGAAACTAATAAAACTAAAAATATGAGAGACTTGTGTTAATAAAGGCACGATGCATTATAAACATTTTATTGTTAATTGAATTTGTTATATAGTGCAGTATATTGACGATATAAATGCACAAAAACACTCCAGTCGCTTTTATCTACAAACATAAATCTAAAAAAGATCTTAAAATCAACCGCTCTTTTTGATAAAACATCGTTCCATTTTATGTCCGTAAAGATGAAACATCAGTGGAAGATAGGTTTCACGAAATAATTATTTCTTTTTTGAAAGTAAATTAAATCGACCGTTAACATCAACTATTCCCTGTGATAAGATTCAAACTGAAATGTGACAGATTAAGTGAATATTTAAGAACTATTGGGCAATTTCAAATACCTTTTTTTGCGTTTATCGTATTCATACAATTTGAGAAAACATTCATAGGTCTTTTTTGAAATATTCGTAGATTTTTGTTATGGAAAAGTACAGCATGTTATGAAAAAGCATAGACCTGGAGATTTTATATATTTAGAGGTAACTTTAGAAAAGTTTCACAAAACTGTTTATGAACCATGACAAATCGCTAAGATTACTTGTGTCAATATCACGAAATAAAAAAAACTGTTATTTATCTCAAAGAAGTCAAAGTCTAGACATTTTAATTTAAACAAGACTCACAAGACAAGTGTAATGGATTGTTTTGTATCGAACACTTAAATGTTGAAGCTTTCAAATACGTGCATCGAATGCGTTTTATTAAAACAATATGCTCGTAGCGTTTGAAGTCCGCAAAGCTTTTTCCCAGTTTGATGGATGATCCTGAGTAACGCAACTCAAATCCGTCGTTAATGGCGACAGGAAGCTGACGCACCAACGTTTGTCTGATCTAGTGTTATGATCGAATATCAATCATATATTTACGAGTTAATGATCGTTGATAAATAATTTTCATGTAAAATGATTAAAAGATGTTGGAGTTTTGAGTAAATAAACATCAATTAAGTAAATATTCTCATAAAATATTACGCTAGCGTAGAAAGATGAAATTAAGTTAGAATTATAGTTTTTGTTAAAGATATTAGATAAGGATACTTCTAAAATTTTAATGATATTCATATAAAATATTTAAAAAATAAGCTAAACGAGTAAGATCATTCTTTACTTTTATACAATTAATGTCAATCACTTTGATTTTTCTAATAATAAATGCCACAGTCAAACGTTAGTATTGAATGACTAAAGAGGATGATACCCTTTGACGCAAACTTCCTTTGGTCGATTTCGACCATTAGGCGTTGGCTAATATTTTATGAATTTAGTTTTAGTTTAAATATCAAAATGTGTATGTAAACGGATGCTTAAAATGTGAGTTAATACGTGATACGATAAACATGTTTTTAAAGTCTTATGGCCACCATTCGTCACGATGAACAATAATCCACTGAAACTTTAAACAGATACCTACTGATATGGTCAACGCGCGAAAATCATTTATTGCATCAGATAACCAAACCATCAAAGAGACATCAAACTTCATATCCATTACATTTCATTAGGGGAAACGTTAAGCCCTAATAAAAGTGATTGTAAATAATCTGTAATGGGGACACATTTATCAAACGCTAGGTCCTAAAGGTGCTTACAGATATCGGACGCATTCAAATGAGCCGCGGCGGCAACGACTCCCAAAAGGGAACATTCCCTATTAGTCGGTTAGGAGCATCGAACATTTTAAATACCATAACTCCGAGTCGGACGTGGCCAGTGGATGGTTTGGAAGCGAGAGTTGGGCGAAGGCAATTCCGATGAAAATCGGAGCCTTGGGCACTTATGGGAAGAAAGCAGTCGCGGGGCCCGCGGCTAATTTACGACTCATCTGCATAATGCGGACAGAGATTACGTGCCAGGGCTGCCACCTGCCTCTACGACACTGATGGCAGCCCTTATTACATACTCATTTCTCACAGCACTCATGCGCACTTGGATTTCATCGCTATATACACATGGAATTGTTATTAAGCGTATGCAATAGTGTTGCAAATTGCATTGTTGAACCCAAACATATTTCATCCATCAATTTCTGAAAACATTTTAGAACAAAAGCAATTACGCGTTACTCTACGCGCATTTTGACGCATGCTTAGATTATACGGTTTGAGAGTGGTGGAAGGGGCCCTTGAAATTTGTAAATCTGCCAACTGGTTTTAGTAACGGAGATTGTCCGCCAAATTAAATCAATTTTCCTTTTCTATATTCACAGACTGAGAGGCGAGTGGAGCCTCGTGCCGTGGCGTCCATGCCAGTCAACCCTAACCGGGGACAGTTTCCCATGCGGACTATGGCGCTGTCGGCTTATCGCGTGGCGCCTGCATTAGTGGGCGCGGGCTCTCTGGCCCCGGCCTCCCCCCCCACCCCTCGGCC
>DWHO01000879.1:0-17419 GCA_018247575.1 Eurytides lysithous rurik
ATAGTAACACTGCCCGTGTTTAAAAATAAACAAAAAAAGACTCCATTAAGGAATATTTTTCAGTTTTTCATTTCTTATCTAGAATATTTGAAATTTCTTTAAATTTAATTATTCAACAACGATTATTTTGGCATAAAAGTTGTTTGGTTATTAAAAGAAAATTGTTGTATAACATTCATTTTAATATTTGTAGGTTAAGTCCAAAAAAAACTGGAAATCTCGAGTTTTATATATGCCATGATTGCTCGTGCTATTTTGTTTACTCTATAAACATATTGATAGTAAGATATTACAAACTTTTAGGAGTCAAATAACTTGTTAACATTGTTAGTCTAAAAATAAAGGTAGGTAAGGTGTTTTAAGTTTTCGCAACTGAATTTCATAAAAATGGGACAGCAATTTCACTGAGGTAATACACCTTTTCCCAAATAGTGAAGTTTTGGGAAGAGGTTTAATAGTTTTTTTGCTTTGCACGAAAATTTGATAACGTCCTGTATTTTGTAATCATATACAAAACTATATAATTTTTTTATATAACTTTTATTTTGAATTGGTTAGAAATCGTACCACAGACAAATGTTTGTGTTACTAAATTATATTATTAATATCACAAATTGGACAAAGGCAATTTATATTCTTACAAAATATTTTTTGCTTATCAGGGTAGCTTTAAATTAGAAAGCTTGTTGAACATTTTTAGCTATATGTAGTTTAGTATAATTTTTGATGACAAAAGTGTGTGATAAAATAAATAGAATATTATTCCGGTAAATCAAAAAGTGCGTGACGTAAAATATGGAACTATTTTAAAATTTCACAACTTGACCATGATTTTCTCTTCGAGAGTAATCTGCTGTGCTTTTTACGAATTAGTAAACTGAAAAGTAAAACTCTTTACCTTTTATTAAATATTTTAAGCGCGTTACAGAATCACGACATTATTTGTTCACAGACCGATATAATATTGTCTTTTATTTACTTTTATCTTCATATAAAAGTAGAACCGGGCCTTTATCTTTTCAAAAATCATTAAAACACTTAAAAAAATTACATATACATATAAATATGTATATACATAGTTCTTCTCGACTCATACGTCTTCTGCTTTGTTCATAATTTTACGTAATAAGTTCGTAATTTTATGAAGACATATTTTGTGTTGTCTATGCAAATTTCTTAGTTATAGCAAGAATTTTCAAATTCCTGAAATTAAAATTGACGTCGTTATTGCGTCTATGACGAATTATCTTAAGTGAAAATATGTATTTGCAAAGCACGCTGCGTCTTAACTTGGAAATACTTTTAAAGCCTAGTTTAAAAACTAAATATAACTTTTATATCTCTGTTCGTATTTTACGGTTCGTATTTTAAGAAAACATTATATTAATAATATAATGTTTTCTTAGTTTTGTAGAAACAATGCACCGCTAGTACTATAACTACACCTACTTGTGGATACCCTGCATAGTTATATATTTTTCTTTTCTACAATATTACATCATTATAGATTAGTCACAGTTGTTTTATATTGTAAAATCTGAACTTTAATGAAGATCAAGTATCATCCATAACATCAAAACGAATTACTGCCCTACATGTAGGAAAAGCAAGAAAAAAGAATGGATGGATCGACCTAAATGTGCCAGGTCAAGAGTTGCCGGAAGTTAAAAAACACGGATATGGTAAAATACTATCATATTAAAATGAACGGTTACTTAAAAATAGTAATATACACATATTATACATACATAATAAACATATATATTTTACATATGTATAATATGTTTATCCTACAAAGATGGCACTTATGCTCTAAGCGTTATATATAATTAACACGTATTGACATCTATGTAATTCATCAAACAGTGGATTTATTCAATAACTTTTGCTGATTACATATAATAATAAGATTAGTTAAAGGTTTACTGTATGTTTTTACACTTTTGTCTAGTAATTTTACGTTGACGGAAATAAAATATCGTTTTTCTCGTTATATTCTTATTACATTAGTTGTAGTTCACCTAACGGTTCTATAGTATTGTTTTATTTTAACGTCAACATAAACATATTTATGAATGTGTTCGACCTCGATTATTCGTGAGGATATCAATCGAGAATTTAGGAAATTTACTTACACCATGATTTTATTTTACTTTTTTAATTTAGTATAATCGGGGATAATTGACAGGAAAATAAAACTTGACGCCTGTGACTCAACCTTCTTCCTCATATCAGGCTGAGACATAGACGCTTTATGATGCATACATTTTCTTATTAGTCAGAGACTGTAATAGAATCTCTGATTGGTGAATCTGTTAACAATTAATCGTTTTATTCCACAGCGGCAGTGCATATGAGGGTCAATGGCAGAACGGCAAGAGGCATGGATTGGGCGTGGAGACGAGAGACCGATGGCTGTACCGTGGCGAGTGGACGCAGGGCTGCAAAGGGCGCTATGGTGTTCGCCAGAGCACCACCAGCAATGCCAAATACGAGGGGACGTGGGCGAACGGATACCAAGACGGATATGGCTCCGAAACATACGCGGATGGCGGTCAGTAAGCGCATTCTTGGCGACGGACCGTGGAAAATTCAACGAAAACACTTTAATCTGCACGGCCATGGTTTTATTATACAGTATAGTTAAAATAAAACGTCTAAGAATTCTACATACGTTACGTAACGCGCTGACTGATATCTAGGTTCGGCATGTAGTCGAATAGATTCGTTCATAATTTTAACAGAATCATTTAAAGAGAAAATCCAACCTTTCGCTAACCCGTGCGTATTACGTAATGACCCCAATTGTGAATACGAAAAAGAAACCCTTTCCACTTGCGCAATGTTTGCTGTTGGAAAATATAATGAATATTTAAACTCGGTAAGCTCGCTCACGTGTCCGACCCCTGTTCGTATATTTCTTATTTAAGTCTTACTTTATGGGAAGCTTTATGTAGGCTTTCGCTATTTACTTGTTATACTTAATATGAAAGTATGGAAAATTACTACCACAAAAATGTTATTGATTAAGTTCTTCGTTGCGATGGATAATCTCTTCTCGAGCAACACCATAAAACAACGTCACGCAATTCTTGACGTGAGCAGGTTGAGTCATAGACGCTTTAAGATTTGTCATTCATGAAAAGAGAAACGATGTTCCGTTCGGTTTCCCTTTACATTGTTTTTCATTAGTCATATGCTATTTCTTTTTTTTTTAGTATAAAGAAATTCTTTTTCACATAGAGTCATAGTAAAAAATGATGAAAACGCATTATTTTCGATAGCCATATTTCGATAGTTACACACGATTTCGACACTCATATCGTGACCGATTACAACTTTGTGTTCGTGTTTGTACTAATTTATAAACGAATTCTTCTGTGCTGCAAGCTTTTTCGGGTCAGCTGTAGTGTTGTACTGTTAGTTATCTAAATATATTACCCAACGCTTTCCAGTCATCACAGTGTGTCCGATAGTGTATTGGGATGTGGATTTTTCGGCAGTTTAGCGGTTGAATGATGAGAGCGATGTGGCCCTGTAGCAAGCCCCGCGCCGCGGCCCTCGCACCTATATATAGCGCAGGCACGCCCGCCTCGCTCCGCCTCGACACACAATCGCGACCACCGCTCGTTTTATTCGACTACAAAAAAAAAGGTCTATACAGTCATTACGCTGACCCATTAATGACTGATAGCTAAATTAACACCGCTATCTCAGCTTTCCGATTTCCAATAACGTTCAGAACTCGGACTCAGGTATCGCACTAGTTAACATGTAAAACGATTATGTTATATTAAGAGTCTTTTGTAGCATTCCAAATTCATGTAATATTTGCAGCAGCCAAAATCGATGACATCATTAAAATTTGGCGTATTCAAGTTATTTAAGTTAGGTTAGATTTTCAAAATGATATCTTTAAGAACGTAGGCTACGAAATAACAAATACGTTTAGCAAAAAAAAAACAATGAAACTTTTACTTGTAAGTTCTCTAAATAAAGAATTATATAATGAACATCAACATAATAAATAATTCACGCTTAATGTCATTTTATATAAACATAGCGAATTGTACGGGATAAATCTAGTTGTACATACACATATGTATATAAACAAGAAATCTCGAGTAAACTCCAAGAGATTCCTACAACAGTAAAGTTGTGAATTTTTTTGCATTCTTCCAGGAACGTACCAGGGCCAATGGCTGCGGGGGCACAGGCACGGTTATGGTGTGCGGACGTCGGCGCCTTTCGGCCTGGCGTCTCACTACCGGGGCGGCGCAAGAGACGCCCGGGGCTCTCTGTCGTCGCTGGTGGAGGCGGTGGGCAACCCGGATCCGTCCGACCGCCGCAACCTGCGAGTGGATGACGCGCGCGGCGGTTTCGTCCTGCAAAAGAGCTCCGACGAACCGGCCGGTAGACGTGGCTCCCTCGTTGAGAAGACCAAGAAAGGCCTCTTTCCCGTAAGCTATTTATCAATTTACATAACTCTTGCTTCGCTTTTGGTAAGTGGTTTAAAAACTTCTCTAGTATACATACCAGTTGCACATACTCGAAATTAACAGAGATTGCTTATCATCAGGTGGTGCTTGAGAATTTACCTCATATTCCATATACTACACGTATATACCAATATACCCAACAACTTGAGGACGGCTTTATGAATTGCATTAACATATATTAAGTTTTAGTTGCTTCTTTAATCGAGTGAAACTGAAGTATGTTTTATCTCAATCTGTACAATAGTTCTTGTGATATAAACCGTGGACTTATTATCTAAACAGTACATCGCATATAACACATGCACTTTCATGTACCATCAGTCGCATGCACCACTGTGAGTATGTGATCAAACGTAGAAGAATAATAGTTTCCAATGGCTCAGCGAGTACCGAAATCGACAAGACATTGTACGCTGGGTACTGTAAGAATTGAGATGGCATTATGATTTCATAATTGTCTTTTGATAATGTACTAAGACTAACTGACAAAACTGTTTTCTTAAATATAACGTAAAATGCTACAATTGGGTCAAAATCTCTACGACCGCGAGTAAACTCAGCTTGATCTGTGTAGTCAGAAAAATTGATACACTTCGACTTCTTTATCTGCTGCTGAAATAAATACGGTATAAATTTAACTATAAAGAGTTGTACGGGATTTTTATAATTAAAAAGCTTGAACTTTCATGCAAGATATGTTTAAAAATTTGGTGTTTCGCCGTTTGCCTCCCTTTATTGCAAATTAGATATATGAATATAGAAAGTTTGTGGCAGAGTAAAAGGTGAGGAATGAAGTTTATTGATTTGCATGTGGACTTAAAAAAAATGTAAAAAATCACCTGTTCAATTATCAGTAAAACTGCTTCTGAATTAGGGCTTCCTAAGAACACTGACGTCTAGTCAGTCTCGACCGGTTATTTTCTATCTCCGTTTTTTATTGTAATTACTAGAAACCTGATTGAATATTAGTGTTATAAAGTATCATCATATGCATTTATCATTTAAAATAAAATGCCTTGTTACCCGCAGACAAATAGCTGCAGCTCATAATTTTAGCTTAAAGATAAAAGAATTAGCCTTTTCTTCTCGTTAACACCATTTTTAGATTTTTTTTTAATCTCTTTTTACTTTCATATTATACATAATAAAAAAGGCTGTTTCTTAGTAATTAGAATGCTATACATAATAAGAATGCACAATAACACGAAAATTAACTTGATTGATTTTATGATACAAAAGAGTAATTAATTAAGTAATTCAAGAATTATATAAAAAGGAAATTAAGTATACAAAATATAAATATCAGACAGTATCTTATGTTAAATGAAGAGAAGGTTTCTGAAGTTGCATAGAAATAGATTTATTTATAACAATATAACATGAATGTCACTTGTTTGTTTCTGTTTAACGACAAAAAATGTTGGTGGAGATTTGTGACAACTTCCGCAAATACTTCTGAATTGATTAAATATTAGTGGTACTTAATTTGTTTTTTACTTTGTCGTGATTATAGAACTTTCGGAAGCGACGCAGTACTGGGGAGTTGGATAAACGAGGAACGGGTTCGGTGCGATCGGGTGGATCTGCCGGTTCCGCCTCATCTTGGGTTTCCTCAGTGGAAAGCACTCACTCCAACAACACTCGCGGCTCGCATAATACCCACTCCAACACCAGTTTCATTGTTGAGGTAAACGTTACTTAAAAAAAAGACGATAATGTACATTATAGATTTCTCCACTTTTTAAATTTAATTTGTGTCAATTTGTTTATATCACTGGCACAACATAGAATTTACTGTAATGTCCCCTTAAAATGTTGCCTTTTGCGAAAAAAACAAATTATACACACTAAAATTAATAACTTTTCTAGGATGAGCACTTGGATCCGAGTGTAACTGAGACATATATGGGCGAATGGAAGAACGACAAACGAACAGGGTTTGGTGTATGCGAACGAAGCGACGGTCTTCGCTACGAAGGAGAGTGGCTTGCTAACAGGAAATATGGATATGGGGTCACAACGTTTCGAGATGGCACTAGGGAGGAGGGGAAATACAAAAACAACGTGCTCATCACCAGCCAGAAGCGAAAGCACATGTTTCTCATGCGCTCGGCAAAGTTCCGGGAACGCGTTGACTCAGCGGTGAACGCGGCACAGCGTGCTTCAAAAATAGCATTACAAAAGGCCGATATTGCAATCTCTAGGTAGGTATCAAACGAACGTTGACTTATTTTTAAAACAGCTCTAAACACATTTAAACGTAGAGTATTTTCGTCGTATCTAACACTAATTAATTGTATGTATGTATGTTTTATACAATGTGTGTGTGTTTTATACAACCTATCGGAATTAATAACAAGTAGGAATTATATCTTATTCAAGTTCTTCATAGCCGAATCTATTTTATTGAACTAAAGCTACAATTTATAAATTTTCATTTTTCAGAACTGCTACTGCTCGTGGTAAAGCCGAGCAAGCCGATGAATCGGCAGACCAGGCTAAAGAAGACTGTGATATAGCACAAGCAACAGCAAAACAATTCGCTCCAGATTTTAAACACCCTGGATTTGACAGAATAGGATTAAGAGACCGATATAGACAAAAGGCATATGAAAGGCAATCACCTGGACCTAATGTAATGCAAGAATCTGAGCAGACTGTAGAAGGGAAGACCATTCCAAACCATATCCCTCCAACACATACACAGCTTCCTCAAGCTAATAAAATTCCAAATGCAATGAATTCACGAAGACCATCAACGCAGTATCCTAAAGCAACCCCGCCAATGGACCCACGACTTGCTAACAATGCTAATTATGTTGCTGATGATCGTGCACTTGGGTCCTCTTACGATCCTTATTACAACTCTAATCAAGAAAGCTGGCCACCTAACTCTCAACCAGCTCAGATCCAAGAGAAACAAAAGTCTTATATGCCAAATGACCCAATGAATTATGGTCTAAGTCAACCATCAGCTCCACAACCACCTATACACTCGTATCGTAGACAGGACTCCATACAGGCACAACAAAGTATGGATCAAGGTCACCATCAATTTATAAATCAAGGCAGACGACCTTCTGTAAGGCCCCCTATGACTCAAAAGCCTGCATCTCAAGAGTGGAATTCACCCCAAGGAATTCAACGACGACAAAGCATTCTTGGCCAGCCCACATATGACCCTCAAAGTAACACATTCATTGATAGTAGCACAGCGTCTTATGGTCGCAATGAGTTTCGAACTGGAGTTTTTCACTCAGATGTGCATCATGAAACGCAAAGAGCTGACCCAAATCTACAAGGCTTCCGCTCGGATTCTCAAAATTATCAACAACCATTCGATCAACAAGGATACAGGCAGGCCACTGATCAACACATGTATCGCCAACCAACGGCCGAACAGCAACAATATCGACAGCAAAACGTTCCTCCTGAACAAGATGTCAATGTCAACGGAGAACGAGATCAGCGACAGTTCACTTCGCGACCCTCTATAGACTATTTTGACCATTATAAAAGACCTCCAAGCAGAGACTCCAGTGTCGATCGGTATGGAAGGCGATCACGACAACCGTCCGTGGAGGCGGCGCAACCTAGTGGGGGTTCACGTTCCGGATCAGTGGCACCGCAGCCGGTGCTATCATCGAGGCCACCTTCGCGTGCTGCCACACCAGCGGGCAATGGTCACTTAACGTCCGGCCGCGGTTCTGTATCACGTGCTGCCTCGCGGGAGCCCCAACCATTTGAAGACTCTCTACTCCGGAAGCGAACTTTGGGGCAGGAAATAACACCGTCACCTTACCAACCAAAACGAACAGAGAGCTTGTACGTAGCTCAAAACCCAACGCCACCGCCTGCGGCGCCAATGGGAGGAGGCGGCGGCGGAGCTCGTAAGGTATGTTTTGTCGTAAAGGTAGAAAATTTAATCAAATTAGTAATATACATAAAGCAAATTAACCAAAACTATTACAAAATATGCAAACTACCAGTGTTAGATAAACTAAACAAAATTATTTTTTTTTCGTAACCGGACGTAAGATCTTAATAATGATATTTTTGTAGCGCTAGGACTTTATAGCAACATCTATTTGGGAGAATACAATACTTACCATAGTTCTGAATTGTTTCCTTAAATAAAACGTACGTAACGTAATGTACTATCATGGATGAGTCTGTCGCTGGCCAAAAAAACACCGGCTTCCTAATCTCGATTCTAAATTCTATAAAATAAAAAATAGAATGTGGTAAAGATGCCTACTCGAGGGAACACTCTAAATAAAAGAATATAAGATTTCGCTTTCATCTATTAAACGATAGACTACAGAATGATAAAAAGGAATAATCCTGTGATGTCACAGTGGTTATTAAAAAGTTAATATTCTAAAAAAGCATTGTTACAATTTTATTTTCAACACATCAATCGATTTTAACCTATTTTAAATTAAAAATAACTTGTTTCTCTAGTAACTTTTTAGTAATTTGAGCTTTCACTTTTTAAATAATGGCCAAATATAATAGAGATGGTAATTTGGTCGCATAAAAAGCCTATGCATGCCTGTAATGATATAACAAATTAAAATTATTGAGTTATATGGGGAAAAAAAGACGAGTTCTTTTACCATCGCAATTATGTCATTAAATTATACCATGATAATTTTATTTAGTTATTATATGTTTATATAAATATTCCGTGGTCTAGTGGTATAGGCCCGCGCTTTACAAAACGGAGGTCATGGGTTCGAATCCCGCAGAGGGCAATAGTTGGGTAATGTCCTATAACATTACGGGCTGATCACCCGATTGGCTGAAAAGTAAGATAATCCATGCGTCGGATAGGCATATAAAAAGTCAGTCCCGGCTTCTTATCGACGCCATCTAGCGGTGGCTTGAGAAGTCGTTATTAAGAGGTCGGTTTAATGTCACCGCCTCTGCGCCGTATCTCTCTCCGGTCGTGTAGGTTATCCGTCCCATCGGGCTATGAGAATAAAAGGAAGAGTGAGTGCACCTGTGTCTGCGCAATCGCTTGTCCGCTATAATATATTCTGCGCACTTGGCTGATCTCTCGTAGATGAGCCACCATGGCCGGACATTATAGAAATAATGAGGCAAGAGGAGCAACTGCACAGTATTTTAAAGTATTTGAAAATTGTTTGTAACTACGTTGCACTCGTCATTATTCTCGACAATAAAATAATTACGCTTGTCGCTTAAATATGAAACACAGTAGTGCTTACACTAATGTGCAATGTATATTTTAAAATACAATACGATAAATACTTTACAATTCTGTTTGGTAATACAACATCCACCAATAAGTCGGGCTGCAAAAGTGTTCCTTCACTTGTAGTATCTTAAATCGCATTTCTTAACTACGCTCACTAAATTGAAAACCTGACTATATTGTACAGAATATTTTTATTGAAATAAAAATATTACTTTACTTAGCTTTTGAAAATTGTACTTCACGAAATAGTTTGTTTTGCAAAGAAAGAAAACGAAACACAAATTTTACTGATTACTGTTATATTAACCTATACTAAATGGCAAGTATCTCAGTAGTTTGTCATTGTTTATTCGTAAAACATAATGGAAAAAATAATAATTATGTAGTGCCACAATATCAAATTGGTATAGAATGACTCCAGCATTTTTATATATTTATTTTGATCCATTATTGGATGATATTCCAAGAAACTCTATCATAATTCTCATCTAAAACTTTTCTATCTGTGTACGTAAAAATCTTTAATAGAAAACGGCTAATTTACTTTGTAATGCGTAAGTTATTACATATGATAGTTAATAAAATTAATCTTAATGATTTAGACTTCTAACTCTAGTTAAAGAAATTGTTCAAATGTTTTCCATTAACTAGAAACCTAAGCTTAAAGCGAAAACATAATTAGCACGTAAAAAGTCAAGGGCGTTTAACAAAAAAGAACAAAACAGCTCTACTTTTAAAGTATATACGCTGCCAGTAAGTTATGGTTTACGTATACGGGTTGAAAAGGTTTTTCAAAAATTACATATTTTGCCTCCACAAATACTACTCTTCTAGGTAATTTTTTAAATAACTTTTTTTTTTCATATGCCTAATAAAATTATTGTTCTTCTCTATCGGCCGAATAGGTGGTAGAATGTGACAAGATAAGTGGTATACATGGTATAGAATTTAGGACCCACTAAGTCATATGCATACGTCTATAAACTTACAACAGAACAGTTGGAAATAACTCTAGAGCCGTTTGAAAATAATTTACAGATTTTATCGCATTTCATTTTGATTTTTCGAACACTACAGATTCCATAGTCTAGTCACGGGACTGAGTGAGACGATACACGTCCTAATACGTAACCCGGACCTCCCTAACATCGTGAGAGGACTCGATTAAATGTTGTAAGAACGGAAATACACATCCTATTAAAAACGGGAGTATTCCCAATATTTTTATAGACTTCAACACGACAAGCACGATGACAAATCAGATTCACTAAATTTTTTAAACACGTGACTTTTTGAACTTTTGAGCACAACCTCTTTCTGTGATAACCACATATGTATGTATAATACATATGATACATTCGCATATAGTAATGATGTAACAGAGATTTATATATCTTTTTGGTCTTTTGAAGATGCTAACAAAAATGAATTAACGCAAAACGGTATCTATGAGAGGTATCATAGTATTGGGAGATACTATACTCGTACATTTGGCTATAGGTTAGATGTGACGGTACCGGCCGGTGGGCGGCGGGCGCCCAGCCCGTTCTATTTCTAAATCGAGACAGTCAATCGCTGCGGCTCTCCGCGCATCACCTCCTCGCATATATAAATAGAAACTCAGTAAAAAAAATAAAATAAAAAAGAAAAAAGTTCAGTGCGACGATAAAACGTTTCTTGCATTCTTGCCACAACAAAAAAAAAATTATTATCAAACCTCGAACGTAATATGAGAAATGAAACGAATACCATATTAACATTCATAAACAGACATTCATAGTAATATTATAAGTACAAATGATGTGGTATCAAGGAGAGGAAGATGAGGACGACGATCTTTTGTGTTCGCCGGCTATTCTGGCACGACGAGCATCCGAAAGCTGGATTAATGTCCCTCCAGTTGAGGTAACTTGTCAGCATATATTGATGTGATAGGTATCAAAAATTATTTTTAAGCATCTTCTCTATGTAAAGGATACTAAATTGTATTATTGCCTAACTATTTATAGTTTATACGTTGTATCTTAATCTTAATATACCTACATTTTACTGTTTCTTTTTGTTTAACAAAATTTATTTTAATTTTGCCTACCACATTTTGGCTTGGGTTAACAGCCTATAGGCGAGAGAACTTAAAAAGTATTATTATTCAATAAAAAATTAAAAAAGAAAACAATTATTTTAGAATTGTTATAACAATTGGTAACTCTTACTGATAACTATAAATATAACATACTCACGATTACAAAATAGATTAAATGAAAAAAGAAATTCAACAGACCCTTAGGATCTCTTTCTTAACAGTTTGTGTTTAAGAAGAAGAGAAAATTTTATTTTCCTTCTGACATTAATAAGAAGTCGCCTAAATATTTTCATAATTAAATTTATGATCTAACAGATGCTAAGCACGCCGCAGACCCTCCAGCGTAAGAAGTCCTTGCCAGATGTTGCTGCCATGCCGCGAACGGCTGACGGAGGAGGGATGTCGCGCGAAGAAGTATCGGCACTCGGATCAGCACGACGTGAAGAAGTCCGTCGTATACACGAGGAGACTGAGAAGCTAAGAGCTAATCCTCTCCTCTATTTAGTCAGTCCACAAGTGAAGGTAATATTTTCAAGCACTTTAAAAATCAAATCGATCGAATGCTAATCCATTATTTTAAAGTCCGTCCCTGATTTTTAAATGTCAACATTATTTATAATAGCATAGAGCACGGGTCAGTAACCTTTTCTTATATACGGGCTACAAATGTTATGAGAATATTTGTGCGGGCCACAAATGTTATGAGGATATTGGCGCGGGCCACATTTCGTCTAATTACCGCTTTTTTTAGATACTCATATCGGGTATAAGGAGCGCACCGTAGTGATTTATGGCCCGCTGGTTGACGACCCCTGGCATAGAGCATAATACAACTTACTAAAGAACAAAGAAAAAGTGGGCCTATGTTGAAAATATTTTTCGTTATTTGTTTGAATTTCGTTGTCCCTTGCTACCGCCTAGTACACAAGATTACTTTATCATGTACATTGTAGTACGGGGTTGTATACTGTATTAGTATGTTAACTTTAAATCGAGTTCACAAGACCTAAGTGAAACTGTCTGAAAAAATGTAAAAATAAGGCGTATGTTTTTCTTCGAAATAACCTTGATAATCTTCAATACTTTAAACACTTAATTTGATGTACGAAATTATTCTAAAAGGTGGAGTTTTAATAAGAACATCACTATGTCTCTAAATATACTCGCCTATTGTAATGTTATAGTTTAGTCATGGAATATTTTTATTTATTTATTCATTTTTATTTTCAGGACTGGTTCTCACGACAACAACTAGTGATTTTAGTACTTTTTATCAACATTTCTCTGGGCATCATGTTTTTCAAGCTACTAACGTAGCGTCGGCGTGTGGCGCGTTTGCGCCTTTTGTCACAGCAGTTTTGTACATACTTTAAATAAAAAAACTATGGAACGTTGAAACAACGTTACAAAACCAAGATTATTGTGAACATCGTTAAATCCATTGTATTTTTTCTATTTTTTAGTATCTGTGTTAATAGCGACATCAAACAAAGTAAGGTTAAAAAGGATGGTTTGCTCGTTAAGTTATTAACCGTGTACGTGTGCGATATAAGACAAAGTGTAAAAGGCCCCACCCTTTATGCATCTGAACTGTTAATGTTCTTTTCGGTGTGAGAGTGAACCTTGTCTAAAATTTCGAATGTACGGATCACGTAAAATTTATAAAACCTGCATATTGTAGGTTTTCTCATCATATAAGAATGACCGACTTACGCCTTTTTCGTTGAAATTGCTCTGTTATGATTATTTCATCATTCGATAAAAGTCGTTATATGATAGAGTTTATTAAATTTAAAATTAATTTGTTTTCTTTTTTTGTCAATAGCGAAAACCAATATAGTTACCAATTATAGTGTTTTGTAAATTATTTTGTTATACTCTATCCGGTATTTAAATATATATATATTAAATATCGTCTACTAAAAAATTATGTTACATAAATATATAAAAATTTCGTTATTAATGTATTTAAAAAAATGCTTTTATTAAAGTTGTAATTGTTTGTCATATTTCTTTAAAATTATTTAAAATGACCAATAGGTACCTACTTATAAATGTAGATTAACTAATTATTGAGTCCAAAAAAACGTGACAAACTTGTAAATATGTTGCTTACTGTCGAACGGTGACATATGTAGATTATATAATAAATAGATTTTTTTGATATACCGTCGGTTCTCGAACTTAGAGGCGAAACGTAATAAAAATAATATTTTCCTACACTGTACAATTCAAATTCAAAATTTTAGATTCTAAATAAATGTAGAAATTGAATACTTATTAAGTCTTGAAAATAATTGGTGCACAACATTTTTGATAAAAATGTAAGTTTGTAATACATTAAAGTCAATTTTCACGTTATCAAATTTTTATACATAATATATATATATATATATATATATATATAAAGTTGATTTTAAAATTTAATTATACCTTAATGTTTATTAATATTGCTGTGGGAGGTGTGCGGATGAGACTGTTGACTACATTGTACAACGAAAGTTGTGGACAAAACGCGCAATTGTTTAAAAGTTGAATCAATATGTTCGTAAGACAATTTTCGCAGTTTCATTATTGTGTAAAAACATAAGTTATGTCTATAAGAGTTTTAATTACTTGTATCAATTTTATCTACGTTTCACAAATAAAATATTTTAACAAAACCAGACAATATTAAATTTTTTCCTTTCCCTTTTTCCATTAATTTTAATTTTATTACACTTATATGAATTATCATCCCCACTGAAATTAAAAGATAGTCATGGCACACAATAAATAAACAAATAATGTTTAGGTACGATCAAGTACAAAAATATTTTAAATTAGTTCAAATGGATAGACAAATGTATGGAACATTGTTATATATTATTTGTTCGGATCCCCCAGTTTGCTATTTTAGGTTTTATACCTTTTTTCTGTGAAATACAACATTTCACCTAACAACAGCCTGACAACTTTTACAGTTCTGTCGCATCTGTCCGCTTGCGTAATCAGAAAAAAATGACGTAACTGATGCATGATGACACCATGAGGACGTTGGCCGCCCCGCTGCAACTCCACGACTTATGTTTTTTTTCTTTTTAAGCATATTGACGCCTTAGCTTCAACCGCAATCGATAGAGAATCTAATTGGAAGAGAATTTCTTTTTCATCAGCTAGATTTGAATTGCCTGACAATATGATCATCCATTCGTATTTGAAATATAAAATCACAAAGTGTTGTGATATGTGATGCGATAGTGATCGATAAGCCAGATGATCAATGTTGAACACCAATAACATGACGATATGGGATTTAAGAACAATGTTCACGACGCCTTCACAGCCGGTGAAGCATAATTGGTGAATTATTTTTAATTAAATAGATTACGATCTATAAAGGCAATCGTCAATAAATGTTTTTTTTTTAACTTTTATTTACATAAATTTTCATTATTCATAAACTGCATTAATGTTCAAGACGCCTTTGAAATAAACATTTTGACCTAGTATTCAAACTTTTTATACAAATTTCAATTGAAACCTATAAGTAGTTTGGTTTGTTAATTCCATAACAGTATCATATCCTTAAGTACGATAAATGTAACAAAATTAGTTTTGGTTGGTTTATTGAAAAATTGGTTTTTTCGAAAAAAGTTGAGGCACAGGTTTTTTTTAATAAGTTGTTTTGCCTTCGTGTGCCCTTATTACACATAATCGGTTCCGCATAAATCTGATTAGACAGAACAATATTCCACAAGACCGTTTAAATTATAAAACGGTCTTGAGTAATATTTTTCTGTAATAAAAATATTGTTCATGTTAATACGTGAACCGCCTCCAAAAGAAACACGCTCCTCAATGCTCAATGTTCCTCAATGCAACTTTGAGCTCCGACCCACGCCGACGATAGATTCTTCTGTGACCGTCCGCACTATTTAAACATGTCCTACACTCATCAGTTAACATTGCCCTTCAGTCCAATTAAGATGTTCACGCGCAAATCTTAAAGGAGCTTGTCTGTGAGTTGCAGACAGATTTGGACCATTTGCTGGTAAAGGGGCTGCCCTAAAAGGGGTGATTGCCTTTGGTATCATTAAGCCTCCTTCTTATTGTTCGTGCGCTACATTTTCTTCCCGCACTTCATTCAGCCCTATTTTGATGTTTATTCAGGTGACGAAACGATTTCGTAGAGAACTTTGAATTCTGCGATACGTCTACCAAATGTTTGTTGAAACAAGTTCATACAAAAGGATACCCGCTTTTGTAAGAACTTGTTTCTACAAACCTGCAGTGTACTCTAAAAACCGTAGACTGATTTAAATTTAAACTATTGGCAATCGTTCGTTGATCCAAGCATTCCCGCACCAAGGCCACAATTTAGGTGGCTTGTTCGGACAAAGTATCCATATTTATGGTTTCGAACTTTTTGTTGAGTTAAAAGACTAATAATTAATACAAGGTAACAATTATTTAAATCGCAAATGAAAAAAAGACAAAAAGAATTAATTTCAAACTTTGCTCTAGTAATACACGTACTTTACTCTAGTAATGTACGGTGGTAGAGTCACGCAGCTATTCCCGCTGCTGAATGAGCCGGCTCGAACCGTATTAGTACCACGGCCTCACAGAAATCGCGTAAAGTGGAAGTGTTTTTGCTTCCGCGTTTCGTCCGATGAGTGAGGTGGCTGGTGGCCCATCCCCCTCCCTCACTTCCCTTTCTACCCTCTCCCCTTCCGCCTCTTCCAAAAATTGCTGGCAACGCAATTGCAAGTTCTATAATGCTGCAAATGTCCATGGGCAGCGGTAATTGCCATACCGCTTGCAATTACCGCTGCCCATGGATTTGGATTCGTTCCTTTAAAGCCCTTATTACTGTCCGACTGTTAACAGTGAGACCACTTCTTTCCTCTCTTCTATACTGGAATTTTCATTATATAGTTTATATATTCAACGGAGCAGTAATCAAATCTTTTGGTTGTATTCAAATTTTTAGTAGTTTGTAAATTTGAATATAACCAGAGATAGAGATTTAGCACGTAACCACACCGGTGCAACGCGATGACCGCTAATCGGTATCAATTCGAGTGCACATTTACATTTTTATAAAACATTTTAAATTAGGATTCTTATTTTTGTGGCCAGTGTTTGAAATTCAAAAGTTTTCATTATGTAACGGAAGTAATGACCCGACTAGGACTATATAGTAGACTAGGGTATATTAGAACTTTATTAGACGGACTATATTTATGTATATTCTCGTATCTTGTTCAAAATTTCAATCGTTAATGAAATACTTTATACGCATGCAACATTTTTTTAAATTTTTATTGGATAACACTTGATTTAAACGGTTCTACTTTTTTGCTGCGTGAAAGAATGGTAATTCAGTATCATGTAGAAAAGTCAATCAAATAGATAAAGACCGCGCATAATTTCATGGTTGTTTCATTTCCCCAAATGATGAATACACGAGACTTGCAATCAAAGAAGAATCTTGTAATTTATTTTCAAACCGAACACGGTGGTAGAGCCACGCAGCTGTTCCCGCTGCTGCATGGGCCGGCTCGAACCGGATTAGTACCACGACCTCACAGAAAATCGGCGTGAAGTGGAAGTGTTTTTGCTTCCGCA
>DWHO01000880.1:0-17419 GCA_018247575.1 Eurytides lysithous rurik
TTAGCAGACAAGCTTGTCTGCTAAAGTCTTAGAGAGGGCCACTACATTGTATTGATATTAATGTTGATATGTAAATCCTTGAGATATGTTAATCTGATTCATTTTTCAACAAAAAAGGATTATTATATTAAACATTATGTGACATCTTTAGTAAGTAATGCACGGAATAATCTGAAATGGCATCGGATTTATTAACTTCTCGAAAAGCTGATATAGCTTAAAGTTAAGTTGACAATATTTGATTATGATAATTAGTTCGTACAGCAGAAAAACAAGTAATCCTGCGTTGATGAATCAAGTAATCTTTCGTTACCTGAAATATAAAAACTGCTTAAAATAATATTAACATTATTTACAACAAGAGAAAATATTTAAATGCACCTTAATTAGTACTTTCAGTGGTACGTTAATTAAAGAAAAAACTCACAAACAAGATCTAACTACTCTTTTTCGTGTCTTTAGACTGGTTTTGGATTGGGCGATGTCATTTATCTACGTCGTTGTTGGTTTTATACTAGTACGAAATACACCATATACTACATATACTAGTACGAAAGCAGAAGATATCCACTGCCAAATATTACAGCAGAAATAAGATCTGATATATTGAAGGCATGTTTTCAACCACTGAAGAAATTGAGAACGGTCTACATTAATCACCGATTAAGAAAAATATCTAGCTTAGTTTGTGAGTGTAGTTGAGTCCTGCAATTTATTCAGTTATAAGTTGACATTCATTTCTTTTTACTGTACAATTTTGTGACGTAATCCAGTGTAACTCGATAGGCGGCAACGTTACGTGCAGCTTAATTAATTTCGTCCACCGTAATATCGTTAAATCGTAACTTCGAAAGATGAATCCGACCCTTGCCAAAATCAAGAAGCTTTAAAACACCCACGTGTTTAATCATAATCTCATCAGGCTCTAAATAGCTATACTAAAAATATCTCAAATATTTTTTTTAGGTAAACACACTAGACATTTTGAACGCTAATATTCTTTGAAAGAGCTTAAATTCACTTTGGTGGTGGGATTTTGGGACGGTAAAAGCTTAGTTTTGATTTGTTTTCATTTATGAAATATAAAAATAAATAATGTACCAATTTGATACTCACTTTTTCAGTAGTAAAGTTTCTATCCATAATAAATTTTTTTATTATAATAATCAATTTTCAAAACAAGCCCGAACTGTTTTAAAGATGTTAGCTCTACTATAGATTTCATCATACTTTGTTACTCGGGTTACTTGAGTTTATACCGTAGTCTGAACAAATAATTTGGTAACGGAAAAATACGTTATTATATGTCTGTAAACCAAGTAATGTGTCTAATACTTCTATGATAGTTAAAACATATCAAGCTATATAAATGTATGTTACTCACTTTTGTCCTACCTACCTTTTGTTACGAATGTTTACGGGTAGCGATGATCGCTTACCACCAGGCGAGCCGCGCGTTTGCTTCTTACTCCATAAAAAAAAAGCAATTTAATTAAAATAATTTTATGTACTTTTGTAACGTCAAAGAGTAGGGTATAAGTTGCTAGCCTTTAAGATGTTATTGCTCTCCTTTTGAAGGTCGCAGTGTCGTATTGGTTCGGAAATACCCCTGACGACAAACTATTCCATGCAAATTTTGTCTTTTTGGCGTTAAATTGGACTAAATTCAGCCGGTTCCAGTCTGAGATTTTATTTAATAAAATGTTGAAAAGTTTGTTCCAGTACTCGTCTACGTTTTCCCGA
Organism: Eurytides lysithous rurik; assembly: GCA_018247575.1. Taxonomy (NCBI): domain Eukaryota; kingdom Metazoa; phylum Arthropoda; class Insecta; order Lepidoptera; family Papilionidae; genus Eurytides; species Eurytides lysithous. The sequence continues at coordinate 1,744 of DWHO01000880.1, forward strand.
AAAGTATTCGCCCGGCTGGTTTATAAGGCATCACCAGTACTGTCATACATCATTGATATGCAGAAGGAACACCGTAGGGGTAGCACAGAGCCTTGTGGGATGGAGTCGGGGCATGCACCGTCAAGTACCCCGGATGCTCCGATCCTTAAGAAAACTTATAATACAAATGCATAATTTCTAAGAAAATGTTATCTTGAAAAGAAGCGCTTTGTGCCAAACCCGATCAAAGGCTTTAGCTACGTCCAAACTAACCAGCAATGGATGAGGCTCCTTGGTTTCAACAAACTTTGTCAATCGATGTGTAAGGTACACCAAAAGATCACCAGCTAAGCGGCACCGACAAAAATCGTACTGGCGAGCACTAATCAGCTGGTGCTCCTTAACCAGCACAGAATTGGGCAAAATGTAGTTACGATTACTGATTACTTTTTTATTTTTATTTTCTAAGATTTTATGGTTTTATCAAAATAAGATATTATTATATTGTTTTTAAGACTATTCTAAGAATGTCTTGTTTTGTTCATAAAACGATATTCGTAGAAAAGATATAAAAAAAAATGTTTTAGTTATAGTAGTTCGTAATTGTAACTACGTTTTGCCCCACTCTGAACCAGCAGCTGGTTAATGATGGACACCATAATTTTCGAAAGCAAGGAGGTGATCACAGTGGACCGATAGTTGGTGGACGGTGTTGAAGAGTGTTCACCTTTTTTAGGGATCGGGTGTACTAAAGCCGTCTTCCAAAATTTCGGGACAACGCCTGTAGAGTAAGAGTACTAGAAAAGACATATATACTGTACATATAAGCCTAATTAAGGAGGAGATAAACAGTATCTTTGTTTCAAATGTTTTAAAATAATTTAGTTTTCTAATGGAAACAAAAAGAACAACCTTTAATAACCACAATTACATTTGAATTTTTAAGACATTGAAGAAAATTGTACTGTTAAACTTTCTGTTAATATAACTATGAAAACTTGTTAAAATAATGATTTTTATTACTTTAAAAGAATGTTTCTTATTACTTTAAAAAAAATGCCTCGGCATATAAACAAGAGTGACCTAAATTCAGGATGGTCAAGGGTCAATTATTTCAAATGTGTTTTTTTTTTATCGAATATGTGTGTTCGTACTAACAAATATATTACTAATAATATTTATAAATATGATAAAATTTGTAATGACTTAAATGCTGTAACATAATAGCAACAGATAGATAGCGCTAGAACAATTGTGTGACAGTCAACTTTGTTTTAAGGAAAATCAAATAAAAGTTAAATTGATTCGGACCTGCAACATTTCAGAATTGTTTCAATTTTCACACTGTCTTCATCCCTACAAAAATAACTCCAATTATTTCCTACAATAATAGATAACATTTTGATGTACGTTTTTAAATACGACGCATAAATATAAGAAGTTTTTGTACGGTACCCAGTTTTATTATGATTGGAACATCGGCGTAACAAGCGTAAGCTGCCTTTTTATGCCTGCATGGTTATGATAATTGGGGTATGCGGGGTATGCAAAGAGCGCGCGTAGAATACTACTAGTAAGTAGGTTATATCTAGAAAGGGACTAAATTGCTATTGCGCAGCTCCTGTAGTTTTAGTGCAACATTTATCACCCATTTCCAGTCATTTTGTATAAAAAAGGATAAGTTATATAAGGATTCCGTAGCAGTGGATTGCTTGAATTTTAATAATATTTAATGATCTCAATGCAAATTGTTTATGAGTCATAATATTGTTTCGTAAGTCGATATTTCAACAAAAACAATCACACGCAAACGACCGTAATACAAATAAGCAGGGAAAATAAAAAGACAATAATAAAACTAAGCCTGCTATAAAACTAAAGAAATAACTAGTCTAGAGACTACTGAAGCGGGATGAGAAAGTTTTCTTTAAAATGCTCTTCCTTCGTATGTGAAATGTTCAAAGTTTTATGTAGTCTCTTAACGGCTAAGCCCGTATCTTATTTGATAAAGATGAATTTTTAAAGATGAATATCGTCGTTTTCAAACCAATATCTGCCATGTGCAATTTTGGGAGGTTTCAACATTTTGACTATTATGACTAGTTTACAAATAAGTTATTACATTTGAATACCTAAAGATCAAATAAAATAACGTATAACATATAGTAACAGCCTATATATGTCCACCTGGGCATAAGCCTCCTCTATAAAGAGGGAATAAGGGCACAGACCGCCACGCGGCCCCACTGCGCATTGGCGGACTTCACATATTTATTGTTCTTTTTATTGTTTCTAAAATATGCACGTTTTCTCACGATGTTTTTCTTAATAACGTATACAAACTTTAATTTAACTAGTATTTAAAAAAAAATCTTCATATAAAGTTTTACGGAAGAAATGATGATGGTAAGCGATCGTCGCCGCCAAATACAACAGAAAAAAGCGCATACAAGCTTTTTTTCAAGACAGTGCGTTTACAAAGTTTCGATTTATGTATTAATAAAAGAAAGGCTATAAAACATTTTAACCGTCGATAGTCTGTTTCGTTCCAACAACAGAGTACACATTTTAAGCGTAATAAAAAAGAGAATATAGAAATATTTATATAGAAATATCGTGTACAAAAACAATATTTTTTTTAGAGATTTATAACCTGCTAGCGGTAACATGTTACCGACACGTATTTGATTGATTGGGTTTTCTTTTGATAAATTGCTTTGTCAAATATTTCCGCCGGTGATTGGTTGCCCTAAACATACATGCTTTAAATGATCTCATAGAAAAGCTTCCTTTTATCTCAATTAATCTTTATCTAAACATGGAGAACCAATCGTGAAAGAAGCGATTTTATGATATGTAATCCAGAAAGGTTTATGGAGGTGTTTGAACTCAATTCGACTATTCGTCAGCATTGTCAATTTTTCTACAAATACAAAATAGTGTAAAATATTAGGCACACATTATTGTGTTCTTCATTTAAAAGGGCAATTTAACGCGATTAAAATTTGCCAATTTGTTTTATTATATTAAAATTATCTTATCGAATGGTGTCTAAAGAGGCAAGAACGATACAGATCAGATCAAGTTTTTGACAGACACGCTAAATTTAAAACCTCGCCAGCGTAACGTAGGCTCAAAGAGGACCTGGGGAGGCAGGGGGCGAGCCATAGGCAGGACTTGCCGCCGAGATCCCAATCTTTCATTTTTTCTTTTCTTCCAAGTTTCTCCGCCTAAGAGCATGGAAACCACAATGTGTACAATAAATATATTCGTGTGATTATCGCCCTCGATGATTATTGAAACAGCCGACGGCGGTCTTCGGTTCATATGCCAAACATCAGTCACAATCTGCTCACTCTTAAAACTTATTAATTCATACATATCCCGATACCTGACCCTGCAATTGTACTTCTATGATATCAATATTCTGGACACTTATATATTCCTAAGACTGGAGGCGTATTTCTGTATCCGCCTGCTAAAAAAAAGGCGCAGGAGACAGTGTCTTTGCTTTTGCAGGAAGCCGGCAGCCTTCCCAGAGAAGGTTATTACACCCAGACTGATGTCGTTAATCGACGTAACTGTGTCCGAGTTTGTATGACCTTGAAGAGTGGTAGGACTTTTTGGAAAGTCTACCGAGAAATCGCATTATTGTCCGTTATTCTGCTACACGACAACAAGCATATTAATGCTATTATTATAATTATATATATTCTGCTCTTGTTCAAAATGTGAAGTATTCCAGTGAAATTATTTGACATCTTATATCTTATCTCTCTTTCCCAATCTGTCGTCGCACTGTCAGGAACAGCAGGCTAGTTCCTGATTCTCATAGCTTCTAGACAGTGGACTCGGGGAGTTCGTTGCTGATTCGAATCACAACAGAGTGGTAGGGCATCTTCTATGTTTCAGTACACCTTATATGGTTTATAAGGGAGAATTTTCACCTTGAGATGTAGCTGTTGAGGCGGCCGGCACTGACAAGAACCCAAAACTTTGCCAGAGCACATGTCTTATGTGTTGATGCAAGTCCAACATTACCTTCATCCTTGTCCCCGAGATCACGGATGTGATAATTGCTCGTTATATAATAGTTTGAATAATAATACGAATATAAAAAGCAAACAGGTTAAATATTTCTCTAAAAATATAAAAGTTGACAAAAAATAGTTCGCAAAAAACAGATTTAAAAAAAATGTAACGATATGTCAATACGTATTTCTAGTTTAATGAACATCGCAAATGAGAATCGGTTGACCACTGGGGATAACGTCTAACATAAATAAAAAAAAGACCAACTCAGAACCATTTCCTTATACACACTCATTCGTTAGAAGATAACAATATATAACTCTACTGCTATTAGCTAAGATTATTTGTTGTGTTTCTAAATCAATTTTGATGTATTACAATTATATATTTGTGTGTGCTGCAATTAGTGTGTGCTGATATGCATTTGCTTTCACGTTACTATTAAATGATTCCAAACCCAGTAGTTTTATGTAAAACGTCCTTTCAAATATGGATGTTACGACTTCAAATGATTTTATTGGCGATGTCCACCTACGTCTAGTTGGGAAACTTCTCCGATTTGTGAAATTTAGCATAATATTTTTGGTTCTACCACCGTAAGACATACAGTGGTAGAGCCACGCAGTATAAAATATATATACGTTAGTTTGCGTATGTAAAAATATTATACATACATATGTAAACAATATTACATATGTATATTTTATTGCAAGTTTATTAAAAAATGTTTTTATTATATAGGTAATTTATATAATTTTGGTAAAGAATTCTAAATTCTGGTGATTTTTTTTTAATAATTTGATATTTTATTTATATATATTGTCATTTTTTGTTTATTAGTGTTTTGTTTCTATCATTTTTGAATATTTTTGTACGTATTAAAACTTTAAAAATATGTAATGTGAAAATGACTATATAAATGTTCGTAAAATATATTCGAATGTCCTATTATCCAAAGATATAGAGGCATCACGAACGAAAAAAAGAATCACGAACAAATTTAATTAAAAGTAACTTATGCCTCCCTTCGTACATTCCTTAAATGTTCGCAACGTTGAAACATGCATATGATACAACTCATTTTTCTCAAGTTCTTCAGAATTCAACGTTGAATAGCTTCGTTTTTTTCTGAATCCGTGCGACATACGGAAAATATTCATAGATTTGTGAAATTGGATTTGTCAAGATGTATGTTTTATGGAATATCGTTTAGAAAAATAAAATACTTAAATCCTATACAGGTTTTATAAATGTTGCGAAATTGAATGGGTATCATTAAATTACACATTTAGTTTTCTTATAACATTACCCATTTTAGGATATGTGAAAATGTGTTAGATGACACAGTTTATAAGTGACATAGATACATAATATAGATACACATTATGTAGGAAAACGTTACGATATATACTTTTTACTTTTTTGTCTATTCTTACTTCACCGCATACGTCGTTGTTGTTGTCGTTCGACGACAATAAGATTCACGTAGATATTCAGTTATTTATAAAAGTTTCAACATCACAGTAATTTAATTGTTACATGACTGCTATTAACTATGGACTAGACTAGACCCGGGAGTTGCAGTTACATTTCCCAACTGTTAACATTCTTGGTTAAATGATATGACACCGTACTTAGTTTTATAGCATGTGTTATTGTAATTTTTACTTAATATTCACTATGGCAATATAAACAAAAGACTAACTAGAGATTATCAGAAGTCCGTTTTGCTAATGTAAATGTACCATTACTAACATAAATTTCAAGTGAAAGAGATTCCAAACGAAATGCGAAACTACAAACCTACCAATACTTAGTGCAGTCTTCTGATTCCTGAAATAGCAGAAACTAGCTCGAAGAACAACTATAGTAAGAACTTTGTACAAAATACAGCCTTGGCCAATAGTATTGGGCACCCGTGATGTCCTTGCACTTTCGAGGAATATTTCGACGAAATGAATTAAAATAATTTAATACAGGTTATTAATACATCATTATTTATTTATATAAAATTATTTTTCTTTGCCTTAATAACTGCAGAAATTCTTTTCGGTAGAGACCTTACAAGTTTTCTATTATACTGAAGAAGTATGTATTTTGTAGAGTAGTGTAGAGGACTCTGCATTAAATTAGTCGCCTACTCGTCGACGCAATAAAGTCACACCGAGAATACCAAATATGAAAAATGTAGACGTTTAGTTAAATTAATATTTTTTTAGCAATTAAGTTTATTTTGAAGTCATATTGTTAATCAAAGTCTGACTCCTCTAACCACATGATATTTGACCTATATCTGCTTCAGTAACTTTGGTATTTTAGGGCCCATTGATATCGGGCCTTTACAGCCTTTCAAACCGGCTTCCTGAAGTCTTCTACGGATGGTTCGAGTAGAAATAGGTCTATTCATTTCTAATAATAACTCGGTAGCGAGATTAGAAGGAGTTTTTTTCCCTATTTTTGTAATGACTTTCTAAGTAACTTTCGATTCTCATAGTTTATAGTGATACTTTTGCTCTTGGATCTATAATAATATGATCTGGTAGCAGCGAATCGTAGAATAGCATATTTCACAGATCGGCGCGGACATTTCACAGTTTCTAAAATTTTTACTTGTGATTTCCTTTCTTCGCGCAAAAGTTGGATTTGCACACGTTTCTTGAAACTAAATTAGTTTCTTTTAAGCATATTGACTAAATATCACCAATATAACAAACCAAAACACTAATAACTCTAAATCGCTAGATGTGTAGAAAACGAGCAAAAGTAGTGAATTGACAAATAGATTCAAAAATATTAAAAAAAAAAATAGTTAAACGCTGATTCCGGTCTGGTTAAATAGTTTTTATGACTTCTTATGGACCGAATAGTTAATTTTTAAACAATAGGATTTGTTTTTTATTTTTTAACCCGTGCAAAATTTATATGGTGCTCAATGCTTTTGGCCAAGGCTTTATATAAAGATGCAGTTTTGAGACAATACTGGAACTCGGAACCCCTTTCTATGACAATTTGACTCTTACGAAAATTTTTTCCATCGCATTAGTCTAGTTACCGAAGTAACATCCATCATCGTTTAACGTTTTAACCTCTCTTTGAAAAAATAACTATTGAAACCGATGATAACTTTTGGAATGTTTTTTTTATTGCGTAATGAAAAGCATTCAACCTACGACATCCAAATATGGAATCAAATCAAAATTTAGCGGTAAACTATATTTCGAATTATTTTCGATAAATTTATTGCTCTTTAACGGCTGTTGATTCCAATCGTCAAAAAATTATAATATATTAAGTTGCAAATAGTAAGCGAATTTTATTGCCGAGAACAATTTCTTTCACAATGAAGCATTTCTCAAATTGTAGGAGAAACGAAATTATATTCGTACTACTTCGTGAATCATTTTATATTCATTATATTTAAATCTAGGGAATTTTCTTCGCGTGACTAAAATTGATTTAATTTCAAATTACAATTTGCCTCCAGTTTGTTTCTGCCAGATATCAATTTCAAGTCAACTTTATATTTGAATAAATAGTTGGTATCGTATCATTATTACTATCAGTATGGCAATCAAGTAAGGAACTAAAAAGAACGTCGAAAGGTAAGTAATACATTTCCAACCTGACCTTTCCTTGATAAATAATTTTACGGTAAAACTAACCAAAAGGGAACATGTTTGAGTGTTCAATAAAACCTTTAGTAGCCGTAATTGACACAGAGAAAGTAGTCATTACTGTGATTGCAGATCCAATATATCACAGACAGCGTATAAAACTAGATAATGGACGCCAACGAGAGTTTTTATAGATCGAAATAAAACAGTCGGACCGTAGTAAACGAGTATATTACCAATAATCTTTCCTATATCTAGTAGAAAAAATGAAAGTTAAAGAGGAGAAAAAGAAAAGGTTTATTATTTTTTATAAAATGCTACTTAGGTATATTCTTATAATATATATAATATGTATACCTCTTATCTTTTATAAATATTTAACAACATCTTTAATTTATAAATGTGTTATTTATAGGTATGTTAATTTTCCATTAACATAGGCATAGGCTTTGTCACAAACTGTTAGCGTTAACAAAGGCATTAAGACGTCTTAGATTTTAGTTTGTCTCGTGACTCTCGCACGATATTTGAAACGTCGAGAACTTATTTAAATTTTTTTAATGGATTAAACTGACAAACGAGCAAGCGGCTCACCTGATGGTAACCGGTCACAAATTCACGTTAATACAAGAAATTTTCATATCCAGTGACATAACCGTAACATTTTATAATTGGTACGTTTACGCTTATAAGATCCTTTAGCTGAGAATTCTTCTTAACTTATTTGTTTTATTTAATAATTAATGTTAATAATATACACTTCTTACTGTCGCTTTATGTTTTAGTAGAAGTTTGTCTGTCACAAAAATAAATAGAAGTTTAGAAGATAGCAGTTATGAAATAATTGTGTATTGCAGAGATTACTTTACTGTCTGTGATCACCACTGTATTGAGCTATTTTACTACAGAACACGATGTAAGTCTTCTTGTTTAAAGTGTAATCCTCCGTATAAGAATAGGCATGTTAAATATTTATGGATAAAGAGCCCAGCGCAGATCTAGGTTAGCGTTACTAGGTATTTTGAAAATATTGTTCTTCCGACCGATATCGGCCTTGGTGATGAGCCAACAAGAAATCAGCTGACTGCTCGGGATATATTATAGTGCGTAAGCGTTTATGCAGAGACAGGTGCAACCACTTTTCCCTTATTCTCATAGCCTGATGGAACGGATACTTGACTCGATCGGTAAGAGATCAAGTGCATTCAGAGAGATCAGGCGGTGACATTAAACCGACCTTTTACTAACAATTTCTCCAAGCCATCACTAGAAGACGTCGATAAGTTGCTGGGAACGACTTTTTACACGCTCGTCCAATCCATGGATTATTTTACTTTCAAGCAGTCGGGTGTTAACCCCTAATACTCTAACTACAAACTAGAAAATAAAACATAAAGTTATTTTTCTACGCGGAATTTGAACCCACGATCTTTACCTGTAAAGTGTGGGCCTAAACTAATGGTATAGATTACGGAGGCATTTTGAAAATTATATGAATAGCGGTACGCAACCTAAATCATGTATAAGCTCTGGAAAAAGTTAATATAAAAATAAAAGTAAGTATATATAAAGAGTAAATAAAAATAATCGCTCTTTCTTATTTTTATAGCAGGGCCGCATATCTATTAAAACGTGAACTATTTAAATGATTTTTCTACAAAAAGAGCACGAGTTTTTGTACTACGGGGTGACGTTGCTATAAGTCGTATAGTTCAAGTTTTTCATATTGGCTTCAACTAAATTAATTTCTCTTTGCGGAAGTATTAGTAAAGCCACTGCGGGACACACCAACTCACTCACCGGACGAAACGCTGAAGCAAAAACACTTGACGCCGATTTTCTGTGAGGTCGTGGTACTAATTCAGTTCGAGCCGGCCCATTTAGCAGCGAAAACAGCTGCGTGGCTCTACCACCGTAAAATGCTTGCTTGGACTTGCTTTGCTCCCACTTTATTCGTTCAACCTTCCATCTGAGAGGTTTAATATATTGAATACGACAAATTTAACAACAATGCCAAGGTAGTTTCCAAAAGTGCAGTTGAAACTGGGGATGACTAGATAATTCAATAATTAAAATCAAAAAATTAAATAAAAGCTTAGCTTAATGATCTTAAAAGCATTTATAGAATAATATAACTAACTTAAAACTGGATTTTTTCCATTATCGTAAGTCTTCTTTCACTGTTATGAAATATGATATAAATTTGTTAGTGGTTACTGTCCGTAATCGTTGTCATTTCAAAATCGACGCCAAAGAAGGTTTCATTTATTAAAAGCATCTATTACATCACCACCGGGTAATTAAATTTGTGTTTTAGTTGAAGGGAAGGTACAAGGGTTAGATATCGAAACGACTGAATTGTTTGACTATATAGTATTTCTTAAACACGTTTTCCTTTTTACATATATATAAATCAAGTCAGGGTTCATGTGACCGGGCTTTTATACTAAATTGTGGGTTGCTTACTCCAAAATAAATATACTAAAAGGTCATAGTTTAAGAAGAGAAATTCATAGTCGAAGAGCATCGGGATAGTCATAGAGGCGTCCAATAATATTTGAGGCTTTACTACAACGACATGCCATATGTGGAGTTTTAAGAGGATGCTTGATAATACGTACGTACGTTCTTATGAACGTATATGATAACTTGACTATTGATTGAGTTATAAACGTAAAGAACGTTTTTTTTAAACATGCACTATAATGTTAAAGACGCACAGAAAAACCGTTTTTCCGTTTTATGTCATCCTCCCGTTCTACTAACACCAATGCGTGAAAGAGTATAATCGCCAAAGCAAAAAAAATGTTAATAAGGGCAACTGTAAAATTAATGTATCTTATGTCTAAAGGCATAAGGTGAAATTAAAATTCGTGATTTGCAAAATTTGTCGGCTATTTATTTTTTAAGGGGACAAAGTGAATAGACGAGTAAAGGGTGTCTGACGGATAGAGACACTTAAGACCAAGACACACCACCACCAGAGACACATTAAGTCAAGCAGAGATTTTTATTGCTCGGTCTATACCGATGGTCAGTCGGTCTATACATCATTTCCGTATAGTGGTCTATACCACTATAGAGTGGTACCATACGGAAATGATGCCTTTCAAACTGAATCAAAGTACCTGATTGTCACCCATGTTGCTAATAACAATGCTCACCATCAACGCTAAAAGACTCCCGCCACTTAGTATGTAACTGAGTAGAGCGAAATGCTTTAAAAATACTTTTACTAGATGGCGGGCGCTGTTTGTATTTAACACTGCGACGACATCGCACTATTGTCGATCGGCAAGATAAACGTTATTCAATAGGTTTACAATTCATGACGTTTCGTGTTTAAAGTTCATCTCTCGAACCATGTACTGGTACAATTACATAATACCGCTATTTTTCGCCCGTAATGAGCTGACACATCCATTGTATCGAGATAGTGGTCGTTTTATTTTCCTGTGATCTAAGATTAGGGGCAATGGCGGTTAGCGACGCTGGAAAGCATAATCGAAGTAATCAGCAAAACCAAAATTGTTATTTATTTATTTTTTATCTATTTCTATACACACCATTATAACATTATTACAGCGTTAGCCAAGGCAATGTTATGGGGTATCTTAATACTTTATGCAATAATTTTCAATAACTTTATGTGCTGCCCTTATGTATTCACCAGATATACACAAATCGACGCGGTTTAATATACCGATTTAAACAATGTAATTAAAAAAAAATCACTTCATGTGTCATTTACTACGTCCTTGCACAGATGTGCTTATATTTCGTAAATCCAATGATGGACACTAAAAGCATTTTCTTTTGTTATTTCTGAACAGTGATTTGTTTGAATTAATTAAACGAAATTCTAACAAAAAATAAATGTACGTTAGAAAACAAGAAGAAAAATAGAGAAGTGTTAATATGTAGAGAAGAGTGTGTGTGTATCTGTTAGGTGTACTGCTTATATCTGTGGGAATCCCAAAACTGACATAAATAAACGGCGTCACCCAATCAAAAACCAGTCTTAAAAGATGAAAAAGAGTGATTAGGTATTATTGGTGAGTTTTTTCTTTAGTTAGAGTGCTACTAATACATTTAAACGTTTTGTCTTGTTGTAATTAATTTTGATATTAATATTATTTTCAAGCAGTTTTTCTATTTCAGATTACGAAATATGACTTGATTTATCAGTGTAGGATTACTTGTTTCTCTGTCGCACGAACTAAATTATCATAATCAAACATTGCCAATTGAAAATTTGGCTATATTAGCTTTCCGAATAGATAATTTATTCGATAAATAATTTTTAATGGATTAGGCTGACAAACGTGCAAGTCGCACCTGAAGGTAAGTGATTACCGCCGCCCAAGGACATTTGCAACATTACAGAATTTGCAAATGCGTTGCCAGCCTTTAAGGGGAGGAACCTCTAAAAGATGGAGGGAGGACATGGGGGTGAGGATCGAGGAAGAGATAAGGAGGGGAGTGAGAGAGGGAGATGGGGGATGGGCCACCAGCCACTCACTCACCGGACGAAACGCGAAAGCAAAAACACTTCCACTCTACGCCGATTTTCTATGAGGTCGTGGTATTTTTCCAGTTTGAGCCGGCCCATTCAGCAGCGAGAACAGCTGCGTGGCTCTATTACCGTAAAATTGACACTATTCTCCGCATTACTTACTAAAGATATTGATATCACAATATTTGCATATATACTTTTTTTAATGTAAACTGAATTAGTAGTGGCCTGTGGCCAGTGGAATTTCTTAAGTAGTGGCCCCTTTTAAGCTTTAGCAGACGATTTTTTACCATATCCAAAAAAAAAAACAATTTATAATGTACGAGAAAATCTATTTTTATATTACATATTTACTTTAAATTTAGATTTTGTCTTATGCCATGACGTGAATACTCGTAGTGCATAAAGTATATTATTGTAGTAGTATATAAACTGTATATTTGAGTATTTAAACTGTAAATTTTGTGAAAAACTTAACATTAACAATCTTCAAAATATTCAGAATATTTTAAAGCTAGGTTGGAACTTGAAAATTTAAAAAAATATACAATTAAAACACAATGAAAAAAAATACAACAACAACAAAATACTAGATTCATAATTGGTCGTCGATCGATTGTCGGAACATACCGAGGTGCATTTTAAAAAGGTACGCCATCGTTGAATAATTAAAGTATGGGACATAGGGATTAAAAACTTCTATATTACACATGTAATTGAAAACTGAACATGTAATTACAAGAATGGCGTTCCCGCGTACCGGCGATTTGACATTGACCGCTACGAAAGTGCGACTGAGGGCAGGCTCGATAGCGGAGTTCCGTCGTTCGGATTCAGCACCCATTCAGTAGTGAATCGGCAGCGCTGCGACGCAATCGTACCGGGCCGAGTATACTGGCACGCTATATTTCTGTCGCGTCGAGCTCGATTTGAACACGACAGAGGGACAATAAAAGTTACGCAAATTCAAATTAGGAACGCGAAAAGTTACGTTAGTGTGTTATGAAGTGTACTTCTTTTTTTTTTATAATTAATTTTTAATTTTGGGGCTCGAAAAAGTTTTGGTTCGGATTTATTTGTCGGTACGTATATTTATATATTTAAGTTAATGTCCGAAGTATTTTTTTATATATCATTAGGTGCGGTTTTCGGTGCTAACTTTTTTATTTATTAATAACAAATTCAATTCAACATTTTACGTAATTTCGTAGTCCATTTAAATTTAAGGAAAAAACAAAAAATGCTTGTAAATTATTACATTTTGTATTTTTTTTAATATTATTTAGGTACGTGTACATCGTACGCGTGTCAAAATTATAAATAGACAAAAATTATGTGAACAAGCATCAAATAATTTATAATATGTAAATGTTGATTTGGGTCGGCAATATAAACTTTTAAGTGACAATAAAATCTGAATGGAACATGGTTCTTCCACTCGTAACTCTACTGGGCACCGTTCTTGAAATTAGAATAGTAATTACCCTTCATGTCCATGCCTGTTTATCGGTCCATTGCCTTAAATGTGGATGATCAAATTTTTTAACGGGGTTCGAATCCAGCTATTTGAAACAAATATAAAATACAATTTATCGCAACGTTTACACTTATGGTGAGAAAATTAATTCTAAATGGTTTTACCATGCATGGAGAATGAGGAATATCGTTGTTTGTTTCTTTTGGGTAAATACGATGTCTGTTTGATAAGTATTCGTTGAGGTGACTACAGGATGTGGTTAAGAAAATAAAAAATATTGTTTTATCCGACCGCCGAAGAAATACGTCGAAAGGTATTTTCCAAATTTTAATTCGGCGGTCGGATATCTGTAGACGTTTCAATCGAGCGTGTACATCACATATTACAAGAAGGGTTGGGTATGAAAAAAGGATCGGCGAGATGGGTGCCGTAATTACTCATGGAGGAACAAAAAATGACTACTTCGGAGCAGTGTGTTCAAACGTAACCCGAATGAGTTACTGTTGCGTTGTTTCGTGACTATATATGGATTCACCATTACACCTTGGAAATGAAAGAACAGTCAAAGTGGTGGATTTTACAGGGCGAACCTGCTCCAAAGAAAGTAAAAGCTATCCCATCGGCCGGAAAGATCATGGCAACTGTTTTTGGTGTTCGTAGGGCATTTACATGCATTGACTACTTAGAAAGAGGAAAAACAATAAAAGAACAGTCCTATGCCAAATTATTAAATATTTTTGGCGCTGTGTGGAAGGAAAACCAAACCCATTTATTTAAGAAAAAAAACTACTTTTTATTCACGACAACTCATTCGTTCAGTGTTGTGACTGTTAAATTAACAGTTACATTACGGGTACGAATTTGTACTCCAGATTTGATCACATGCGATTTCTTTTTGTTTGAATTTCAGAAATCATATTTTTGGACGGTTTATTGATATTGATACTTAAATATCGCTGGAACAAATGTATAGAGTTAAAAGGTGTATCTATAAAAATAAATACAATAATAACAGATTTATTTTTCCATAAACGGGTACTTATCAAGCTTCCTTCGTAGGTTACACCACGTTATCACCTAATTTATTCTTAGGCTTGAAGATGCTGGTTGTAAAAAGAAAGCGGTTATGTCTCAAAATATTTTGCATAGTTTTCTGTTATATGTGTATTTAATATCTATGAGAACTAGCTGAGAGTAGGGCGGTGTCAAACATATAAAGTGACTCTTTAATATGCAAGCTTTTATTTCCGACGCTTATTTATCGTGTTGTTTTTATTATTATTAAAGCGAAGTAAGCTATAATATATACTAAAGTCTTTATCTGATTTGACTTGAATACAATATCGATTATTATATCCTTTATCAGCAACTAAACAAATATTGCGTAAAAGTAGTTGTTGTCATTAAAAAAAATGTTTTTGATGAATTACGATACAGTTCAAAGTAACGACAGGTTTATAAAAAAAATTACCTCGGTTGTATCAGATGAAATCGTGTTACTTCCACGCGACACGTTTTACGTTGTAGATAGTGTTAAATTAATAAAAAAAACACGAGAATGTGAACGGAAAACTGTTAAAAAAGTGAAAACGGTAACAGGAAAAAAATCACAAATTAAAACGAAAGAATTTTGTTACAATTAACATAATCTTGCTTGATTCATCTGTGTTGAGCTGTGCAAGGGTTAAGTTCAAACGGCAAACTACTGAAGCCAAGGGTCCAACATAATTCATACACAGCTTTACGTGACACATAAACATTTTGACGATGAAAAATTATCTTCGGGGCATTATCACCGCTTTACATTTAAACTTTGCCACTTAAATAATTTATGCAATACCAAAATAATTAAATTAACAATACGACGAGCAGTTGAATAAACATGAGTATTTAATTATGAGACTTATAATGGCTGACGAAACGTATTAAGAACGAATTATTTTAACAATTTTGAAGGTATAAGCCAAACGATTTATTTTATCTACGGTGGTAGAGCCACGCAGCTGTACCCGCTGCTGAATGGGCCGGTTCGAACCGGATTAGTACCACGACCTCACA
>DWHO01000881.1:0-17399 GCA_018247575.1 Eurytides lysithous rurik
TTTTTCCGAACAGGTGGTAGAATCATTAGACGTCAAAAAGCGATTGTAAACCAATCCAATTTTGAATAAAGAATTTTCACTTTGACTTTCACGCCCCGTCGGTTGCAGAACGCCGGGTTCGAACCCGTTTGGGGCCTAACGCGGGTGACGTATGACTGTTATAACAGTTTGTCGTATTCGAATTTCGCTCATTGCCTCGATTAATGGTAACGGTGGGTCGCAATGTATTTAATCTCTCAAGTTTACTCTTTGTGTATGTTTAAAAATACTCAATCTTGTGTGTTTATTTCTCTGTTTCACTTTAAAAGTACGAGTTAAAACAATGAAATAGCTCAGGCACACAATATTTTACGAGAGCTTACACAAGGCTTTGATAGTGTTCCAGATTGACCAAACTTATTTTAGAAATCGATGTATACCGCGGAAAAAATACTACAGTAACATAAATGCTAATAATAGGTAATGAGTAATTCAATCCAACCCAAACCATCTATGGTACGTTGGAGTTAGTAATATATGGTAATTTCTTAAAAGTTTCTCACCTTTGCTTAAGATTAAGAGAGAGAGAGAGAGAATAAGCTAAAGAAGAGTATTCACCGCACCATTACATACCAGCGATCAATTTTCTAATACTGTTCATCAAATTATAATTATCCAAGTAATAAATATCAATATCATTTTGACATTAATTCCCACCGACACCACTCAGCTGTCATATCATACGGATTAATTTCGTTCTTCGCCTGATAGTCGGTCGTGCATTTCTCAATGGTCTCTAATATTTATGCTATCAACGTCAATCTTAATAGCGGACTTTCTCGGCGTTTCGGAGCATCAAATGATGGAGGTATCAATCCTTAATTTGTTTCGATAACGAGATAGATTACCATTGTTTTGACTCGAGTTGTTTGAACACGCTTCCATATATGATATATGTACTCATTGTTAGATTCAGATAATACTTTCTTGAAACTCGGTGACAAACACGCGGTAAATACTAGAAATAAGAATAAGCTTGTATGTTATATGTTTTCATTATCAAAAATGTCGACGTATTTGTATATAGCTTTTGTTAGCTTATGTTGTTGATTTTTTCCATATTGGTTCATTGTTTTCTTTTTGTCATAAGTGCTGAGGTGCTCCATTAATGTCGCCACCAAGTGACTTTATTGTTAAACTGAATTTAAGATGTGAAGTCCACGTAATAGCATTGGGGCCGTATAGTATTGTAGTGAGCCTTTATACAATAGGTTTTGAAAACCTTTAATGGACTTTCTTCCCAATGAATAAAATTCAACGCTCGCTTTTACATAATAGTTAATATACCAATATACCAATTTATATGTCTATTATCTATGAAAAACTACATATTAATAATTAACTCTCTCTAATGCCCCCACGAAAAGCTCCAGCGCCCACTAGCGGCCCTACGTCCCCATTGGAAACCTATGCTTCATACCTTCTGTTCAGAGAATGTTTTTGCTCAACAGTAACTCTCATATCGGTTGTTATTTATCATTGCTGGTATTAGCTTTTTGTTATGTAGTTAATGAGGTTTAACGTATGTTCGCTTCCAAAGCCTTACATACGGAAGGATTGCGTAACAGAAACTTTAGTTAGTCCTCTTTTGTTTGGAGCAAAAGTTCGATAGGTACCCATCCTATTGTACGTTTAGATAGTCAAAGTCAAAATTCTTTATTCAAAATTGGTTTACAATGACTTCTTGACGTCTATTGATTCGGAAAAAAACGATAACTTTATAAACATCGACTTTAAAAACGTATGGCTCGCAAAGAATCCGCCTGGAGAAGTAATTCCGCATTGCCAGTGCGTTTACACAACACTGCTTGATGATAGAGTAAGTACGTGTTTCGGTCATCGTGCAGATGTTACCAGACATTACGTCTCATATTTCTGAGTGATGTGCGTAACGCATCTTATCGATTGGCTCGTCTCATCTCATAATTTGATAACCATTATAAATACAAATACGAATTACCTTATAACTTTTAATACATTTCAAAGCTAGATTACGTTTTAATAGGATTTCATAATATTAACTTATACCAAGGCGTATCAACCTGCTTATCATATTGTAATATCGGGCGAGGACTCCTAAATGGTCGACCTTCTAACGCAAGGACAAGATGTTATCGGTTTTTGCGTTCGAGCTTTTGTTTTTGTATATCATTAATGTACGATTACGCGAGAAATTTTATAAACATTTATGAGATTTGTTATTGTTATAATATCATAAAATATTAGTTTAATTTTTTTATCTGTTATTTCAAACGGCAGTTGATTTTCACTTACAATAAAAAATAATGGAATTAACGCAATTTTTCAAATATTTGTCGAAACATCTCTAGATTACCTTTTTCCGAGTATTAAAAAAACTTATCATCTTTTTGTCGGGTCGTATAAGGAATTGAAGAGGACGGCGGAAGATAAGCACAAGTGGAAGGAGCTCCATTGACTCTCCATTGAGCTGAATAGCTTAGCTCTTAAAGTTTAAGAAGAATCATCTTTTTATATTTCAAGGTGCAAGTATTATTAACAGGAGGGTGTTTATTTGCTTTTTTTCTGTCCCGCATCCGTTACGAAACATAAACAAACACGAAGCACGACGATGATCAACATCAGCATAATCCCGCGTTTAGTCAGCTCCCCCCGGTTATCTCTCGCCGCCGTGTAGTGTCATTCCGAGAGCATTACGACTGGCTCAATGCGTGCATTAAGGTGACGTCGACCAGTCAGACCCTCGTAACAAAAGATAACAGCGTTACGCCAACGAGTGATATGGTGATTTTATAGCGGCTCCAATAGAGTACGTAATTATCTATGTAATTGAGTTCATCTTAAACTCTGTCTACAATAATAATATCATGTTCCAAATTGTAAGATCCCATCTTTATAATTATAAACGTGTAAGTACGGTATATGTTTCTGTAACAAATTGTTATAACAGACAAATAATAATAATGTTATTTTAAATTAACACACAGACACAGAATAAATAACTCTGCTCATTGCACAAGTATTTTATCCTGGGTGGGAATCGAGTCCACGACCTTTTGCATTGCAGTCAGGAGCACTAACCACTACACCAGCAGGTCAGTCCAGTCTATATGCCAAGGAAGGCTAGAAAATATTATGAAAGGGTAGTCGCCATCCGTTTTACTATTTCTTCAAACAATTGAAAGAAGAAGCGTCACAGTAAAATGAAGAGACCGACTTTGGCTTAGATAGAGTCGTAGACCCGGAGTATAATAAAGTGTTAATAGTTTTATATATCTAAAAGAAAAATAAATGCCAAAACCGTTTCTGGGTAATTTAGAGATTCCTATGTAAAATATACATATCAAATCAAAATATTTTCTGTGGTTTATTAGATAGACCTAACAGAATATCAAAACAATGTAGATATATATTATGTATTAGGTTTTGCGAGCTAGATGGCTATCATCCTAATCTAAGGAAACCCACCCAATCTAAGGCCTTTAACATAGAAACCTTTTAGGCCTTCAGAGAGTTCTATTGCCAGTGATAATCTTTGTACGGATGAAAAAAACTCACGTTCATTTTGCTTTTTATACTTTATCACGTATTCCGTTATGATAGTAACATAGATTATAATCGAGATGTGCGATAACACTGCTGTACTATCGATCGATCTTATCGCGAGAACCTTACGTTCATTCGTTTGTGTGTCGGCGTTTACAAATATCAAAACATTAGAGATTCCGCACGGTTATCTCTTTCGGATAAAACTTTTCACAATCGGTTACTAATGTAAAGATATAAAAAATGCGTTAATTTATATCGTATAAGTAAACTTGGAGTTGTCCATTCTTAATTCTATCTCATTGAGTTATGATTCTTATTTATTTTTTAACAACTTTTTTTTTTGGAATTTTGATGATTGGATGGAATCTTTTCCATGATACCGTAATGAGTTCTCTCTCTCACTCTCTGATTTTATTGCCAAGCAGAAGTGCGGAACAACTACCGTGTTACTAGCGCAATTACGAGGCG
Organism: Eurytides lysithous rurik; assembly: GCA_018247575.1. Classification (NCBI taxonomy): domain Eukaryota; kingdom Metazoa; phylum Arthropoda; class Insecta; order Lepidoptera; family Papilionidae; genus Eurytides; species Eurytides lysithous. The sequence goes on from DWHO01000881.1 coordinate 4,036, forward strand.
TAAAGATAGATCACCTTTTGTCGTGATGAGCACATTGTAGAGTCGGGCAGTGAGTTTGTGCAAATCGAAATACTGTTTGGCATTTGTTTGTTATAAATAAAATCAAAGGACGAGCTTCGTCATTTTATTTCCTTAAAAATGCTATACTAGAAAGCTGTAAGTAACATGAATCACGTTTGGTAGTATTCACGGTCTTTGTTATTATAATATTGATAATATTTACAAAACACTTGTACTGTAAACATAAAGCAGTTATAGAAAAATAAAAAAAAAGATATTTTTCACATTGCAGCAATGACTGTACTGATGGAAATAGGCGCTTAAAGATAAAGCTTAATTATATTACTTTCCAGATTCCTAAGAGAATATCATTCACCTAGGTCTGTTTTTTGAGGGAACAAGGGAAGTGAATTAACATAACATTTTTAATAACGAATAAAAGACATCTCGTTTTTATTTATCTCAACGACGGCAAGGCGGAAAATAAAGCTGGCCTCGAATGTTTGCTTTAGGTCATCTGAATGAAATTTGTTATTGTAAGTATATAAAAAAAATCGCAAAACGAATATTCTGCGCTCAGGAACATGAACTAAAATAAATATTTTAGGATTGATTGAATTTTACTAACAATTGTTTAATTTGAATTTCCTTTCTGATTTTTCAGCATTATCTTTGTATTAACCGCGTTGAGAGGACGATTGTGTACAAATCAACAACATTAATTATGTTATTTAGCTGAAATCGTTTTAAAATAGAAATAATATTCTTACTCTTATACTTCGGAAATTATTCAATTAACACCTACGTTGTCGATGCTCCGTTAAATTTTACCGTGCAATGTGCATCGCTGACCTTTAAAAGAATTTGGAAAAATTACACCTTACAGGCGCGATGCATTTGTAAAAATGAACATAATAATAAGATAATCATCAAAAAATAAGCCTTCATTTAGAACGTACGTCCTAAAAAGTCGAGAACGCTGTAGCGTTCCACCACGCTATCAACTAGAAAGTCCCTGACAAAATCGGATAAGCGTGAAGTGTCTGTTTATGCAAGGGATGACGTCACGGGCCATTGAAGTCAAGGCGCAAAAGAGTAAACAAGATTTTACGACACCATGAAACTGCTAGGAAACAAAGCGCGCAACGCCATAAGCGCGGCACGTGGCGGATGACCTTGAGCGCGGCCGGGTACTGAACACGTCCCCGACAATGTAAATACTGCTACAACAATATTTTGCTACTGTGCGCAGAGCGCCGAGGCCGCGAAAGTCCTATTTAACACGTTTAAATTCCGTTTGTTTCGAATTATACTTTTTGACTTCGTTATATTATTCCATTATTGTTAATTTTTCTTCCTTCGTCTATTTTCCTTCTTGGTCTATTTAAAATTATTTGCAACAATCTTTCCAATAAGATTTTAAACTGTTATTACAATATTTTTAGGTTTCTTATGCAAATTATTTCTACTTTTCTTTCTCTTTCTAGGTTTTCGCACTAAACCCTCGATATGAATTGACGTTCCCTGCTTTCCTTCTTATGTTTAAACCTTTACGTCAAATCACACTGCCACGATACGCATTAAAGTATAGTTAATACCATCAATCTATTATGTTACGTTACTGGTGCCCCAAAATATAAGCCTTTGGCTTAGCTTAGGCACCACTCTTCCACAATGTATTGGCTTATATTTCGTGTAATGAAAAAAATTAAACGTAAAAGTTGTTGTATTGGGGAGAGAAGTAAATAAATTATTATTATTATTATTTTCGTTGTTCATGTTACGTCAAAATTCATGTTACAAATATTCTCAAACGTAGGTTTACAGTGTTATTGCCTTGGCATTCGCCATATGCCAAATCCGATTTCGAAACTTTGACATCACTTAACGAGGTTGTCATAAAATGTTTCTAACATAAAATTGTACATTAATAGTCGATCAACGACGATTAATGACCGATCATATTAACATAAACATACAGCTTTTTTTTAAATTAATAGATGCCACTCTATTTTCGATTGCGAAATTTCGCATAAACTTTGCGAAGAGCGAAAAGGTAAAGGCGGTCGCAAGATTCCGGCAGGAATATGCAATAGGTCGCCGCTAGAGTGGAAGCTCGTGAATTCCGATTCACATTAAAACCGTATAATTTGTCCGTCCGGTAGCATTTTTACGTGTCAAGGTTGCCACGATCGCACCGTTAAATCTAGGCACGTACTAACGTAATATCTTATTCGGACAGTTCAAGATAATGTTCTACAGTTCATATTAGCGAGCGAATGATTCTGTAAGATGTTTTCAAATCTTGTGTTTGCACAGACACGATGTAAGGAAGTAATTTTGTTGTGTTAAGTCTAATACTATACATCAACAAATGATCTCTGCAGAGTTTGAAACATCGAAAAAAAAATTACAAATACAAAATACGAATATTTGTTCAATTTAAAAACAATGTAAAGTATTTTCGACAAGTCAGTGATCTTTTGAATTTTTTTTTTTGTTATTCAAATATGGAATTTGACGCAGTTGTTAAATCTTCGGTTTGGTCGTACTGGTGTCAATTTTCACGCGGATCATTTTCTGTAATATAAGACGTCCCTTAATGGATTTAATAATAAATGTCTACTGAAAAAAACAAAAAGACAATTTTAAAAGTAGGTAACGATGCAATAATAATGGTCCTAGCATTAGTAATTATTAGATTACTAATGCTAGGACTATTTTTGTAGATAGATAGAGTAGGTTACGTTACTGATGTAAAAATTGTTTTATATTAGTAATGTTATCTAATAAGTTAAGCGATAGATGGTGGTCGTGATGTATAATTGGAAAAAGCGGCAACAATTAGCGGGGTTAGTTGCTTCACACGTGACGGAAGTTAGGGTAGAAAGCCTGATAGCTACCGCCATCAGTTTTCACTCGGCTTTCACTCGCATCCCGCTAAGTAACTTCCCCGCTGTCCCTGCATTCGTTGTGCATTAGAACGTCTCATGCGAAAGCGATACATGCTATACTAGGCTGTGCCCACGGCTCCGTTCGCATGGATTTTGGTCTCTAGTCTATTTCCCCGAATCCTACTGATCCGTTTCTCCGTTGCTGCCCCGAGATGATAAACTAACAAACAGATTATAATTTTTAATATCGGCAAGGATAAGAATAGTGGTAATTAAAATCCGAGTAAACGAAAACAAGTTTTTCTATTGAATTTCATCTAAAAACTTAATCTAATACACTCCTATATCAATTGATAATAGTTTGACACCAACCTCATTTGCAAAAGTTCGCTCAGTAGTTTTTGACCTGCGATCGAACGTACTATATAAAAAATTACAAGCGTCGTAGTCGGTTAAAAATTGGAGGCACACGGACCAAGCGGCCACTGAACGCTCTCTCATTAACGCCGAACCCGAAGCGTGGGAGCAGCAACTCCGAATCTGAAGGTGACCTGCCGCAAATCGACTGCGAGCCGCGCACTTGACTTAACCGCCTCGCGTCCTCGTCCGCGGAACAATATCGTCCGTTCGCCATTTGTCACAGCCGAAAGCCACATTTACGCGCGCGCGCCGAGGACGTGTGACGGTCAGTCCAATATTCTAATTTGGAACCCGTTGTCGTTGCGATATGCCCTGGCGTCGACGGCTGGGTCGACGCACGCCCGATGATCGAGCAAATTAATACAGCGTAGGGTTATAAGGAGACGGCGCGGATTCGTATCGGCGTTTATTCGCGCGTCATGCGCCGATGTTGATGATAATCGTTGCACACGGCCGATCCGCCAAATTGCACCCAAATCCACTCGGCTCAAGGACGATAATGCTATAATATAGCAAGGACTATCTCAATCCGATCGCATTCCGCCCGCCCCTGAGTGAGAGATATTTTTATTTCGATAAAGACGCACCGGTGCAGTTGCATTGTTCGTAGGCGACTGCACGTTCCAGCGTGTGCTCTATTAACGATTCTGCCAACTCATCTAATGAAGTATTCAGTGATGAATGCCCGCGTCGGACAGGTACCGTCCGACCCTTTGAGGCTCACTGACGAATCATCGCTCGATTGTAAGCCCGATTATAAAATATTACTCGCCACTTTGTTATGAATACCTCGGGGTCGATCCAGTTCTACTTGTTTGGTTTATACTATTCCTTTTTTTTTACCGCCAATCACCGTTCTAATGGCTTGTGTATTTTGTAATTTAAAAACTATATGACTCTCTAAAGTTGATTGGTAGTCCTTTATCGAATATTTGAAAAATTTAATATCTTTGGAACCTATTTTCTGTTAGTTATTTTATAATTTGATGAAAAAAATATACGTCCCAAGACGAACAATTAAAGAGCCCTATTTAGCATTCAGTGTTGCTCTTACACCAGGCTTAATCGATTGCACGAGTGCATAGACCCCAAAATAGAAACCTATTCGATTTTGCTTTTCAATGTTCTGCGTTTCTTTTTTTTTAAATAGTTGTGAATCATCGCCTTTGATAACTATGACAAGTCTCCGTAAATATCTCAGTGATATGATGCTTCGTTAAGCCTCATTATAACAATACTTATTGTAAAACATAACTCATCACATCTCCCTTTTCATAGGCAAATGGGTCTCTTTTCATATGATGTAATAATGCATCTTCTGATATCTTCAAACACTTAGTAAATGTCAAAAAATTCTATGTGGTCGTTATGTTAATTTAAAGTCCCATACATCCATTTCATTTTGATTTATTTCACAGAGCACATCTCGAAGCGTCGTGAACTTTTATAGCTTTTTTATTTGGATCGTAAAATTAGATTTTTTACTTAAAACGGGCCTTCCAATATATTTAAATGAAACATTCCGATGTAAATACTAGATCGTAAAACTATCGTGGCGTATTTTCTCGGTTAAGAAAGCATCAATGTGTAGAATATTTTTTCTCGTTATCTAAAGAACGCTATGAGCTTTGACCAGACTTTTAAATGGAAAGTTTATTCTTTACTGTTTAGATAAACTCTATCGCAGACAAACACAAGCAACTGGGGTAGTAGTAGAGTCGATTTGGTAAAACTCTCTGTGCCGAGATTGCAAATACGTGACTCATCGATGTTATCAGCGTGCGGCTCAAATTAAAGGTTATTAATAATCCAAGTATTATTGTGTTTATATCTTACATACATCCACTTATATTCCACACTGAATCAATAATCCATCCACTATATTACGATCGTCCTCTATTGGTGTCAGACGTCAATCAGGAGTGAACTGGCGTTAAGGTCTAAATTAAGTAATTGATTAATATGCATAATGTCTTAAAACCGAAATCATTTTACACAGAAATGATAAATAAAACCCATATCGTTTACGGTTGTATGATTTTAGTTTTTGCGATGCACTGGAAATAATTGTTTTTTTTTTTATATATAAATAATAATACATATGCATGAGTTGTACGCCGATTAACGCATTTGTTTGTTTAATACTCGGTACTCGTTATGTTAATTTCGAGATCAATGTACCCAGTACCGCATCATGTGTATTTGTGTACGTACGTTCATATTTCAATCACTTCCGCGCGTCCGCCGACGTCCGAGTGGTTTTCATAATTTTCACCGGGCGGTTTCTATGGGCACGGGTCCGACAGTCCGCTGCGAGCGGAGAGAAAGCCGATAGTGTTGCGTTTCACGATGCTCTTGCACTTAGCGGTATGGTACCAGTCAGAGCATGAAGCGGCCCGCATAATGAGCCTCTAATTGCCGCCATAACTGTCCGTTCACGAAAATGGCAAATGAACAGTTATTATCTAGTCCGATTTAGGTATTCGCATTTAATATTGCCCGAATGATAGTTAGTGGTTTTAGAAAGACATTACAACCCGGTACAGCCGCGACTAGGAAAGAATTTACATATTTTTCGCAACTCTACATCGCGTTTATTTTCGCGAGCATAATTCTCAGTGAGAAGCGAATAAAACGATGATTTGAAGCTTTTTCACACTTATCCTCAGTTTGGAGTAAATTTATTTATTAATATTTGAATAGCCCCTTTGGGCCAAATTAACGTCTAACATTAAGCCTTTACTGCCACTGTTGACGCTGTGAAGTATTTGAACACGCTGCTAACAAAGTTTTAAAATGAAACACGAGTAATGAAAATCACTTCAAATAGTTTCACTTGATAACTTATTATACGTGAATGTTATGTGTTTGTATACCAGAACGCTGGCGCCTGTGGTTTGACCCGGGGCCGAAGCCCGTACGCGACACCGGTCGCACCCGTCGATACGAGAGCGGTGGGAAAGTTGCAACGCTACTCTCGCGACTCGATTGATTCTGTTTCGGCGCTCGGTCTCGCTAATAAACCTCGCTTAGCTCCGATAAGCCGTGCGGGTTTCACTACCCGCCGATTCAGCCACTCGCTGCCACCGTCGCCGCCACTGCCACCGTCTGACACTTTCCTATTGGCTGCGATAATATCGTAAACGCGCCACAATGAAATCTAGAAAGCGCTCTGTTTCGCTGTCGGCTCATTGTCTCGACTCCGCGTCGTTGTGTCGGTGACTGTACCGCAAACTTAAACCGCCACACATCACAATCGAACAAATTAATCGAAAATTTGTTCGATTGTGATGTATGGCTGTTTAAGTTTGCTTGCTATTCCTTTTGTTACAAATAGTTCATTTTCTTAATACACGTACCATTAATAAATTCAGATGCGTACGCTTTGAGCTGAAACATGAGCCTCTAATGGCTCATGTTTCATCATAAACAAGAGAGAGTGGAAAGCTATTAATTTATAATGGCATATTTAAAAATGTTATATGTACTTAGAAAAAAATACATATAATATTGTAAGTACTTGTAGTATAGTTACTAAAACTACTTTTGTAGTAGAAGAATCCGCCTGGGGTGAAACCGTCGCATTGTCAGTTAATAATAATAATGCTTTATTCGTGTACACTGTGGTTACCAAGATAATTGTAGAGATATTCCTTTAAGCATTGAGATGTTTGTAGCAGAAAACCTTGCTCTTCCATAAAAAGAACTACATTGTGTAACACATAATCAGTTATTCTACCTCCAAGCAGTTATATGTTCCCGTACTATTTATTTATTTGTTCTTTATTGTAAAAAACCTTAAATAAGGGTTACAAAGGGCGGCATGCATATAGGCATTCTCTACCAGTCACCCCGGCGCGGGGTGATATATTATTATAGGTGTAGATAGTACAACTGTGCCAGCAGTACTAAGTAGTGTTGAAATAGTGTAATTGAAAATAATGTTTTGCATTGTATTTTTACGAACAAACGTGTCATTTACCATCAGAGCTCCAGGTACGCTGGTTCTGTGATTATTGTTTAATAGAGATCGATGTGCGTGCTCCCTTTGCAGTTTTATAAATGAAATCAAAATACAAGCAATTTTGAATCGTCATTTTTACATCTCAGTTCGTTAGGAACCCACAACCAGCTTGGAATGCAGTTCTCCTGAGAAAAGCCGGCGAGAAACTCAACAGTTGTTTTTGATATACCGTTACATCTGTTATGTCCACCAGAAGCTTTTGGACAGTTTAATAAGATTTTTGTAATGTTATTATGTAATAAAAGTAACAATTACATAGAAAGAAGCGTTAATACAAAAATTGATACAGAACACTGTCGAGTCCGTCTTCGCAGCTCAACGAATTCGGATTGAACTCGAAAATTGCTTTCGCGTCTTTATTCCCGTGCCCACACCTGTCACAATACAAAGTGCCACCCGAACTCCGGGAGCCATTCGTGACCGCTAAATCACGGGCCACAATGGCGCGCGGGGGATACGACCCGGACACCGCCGGAGGGCCCCAGCCTGGGCCAGGAATAGACGTGTCGCATGCCCTGACTCCTGACTATTAATCGAATGCGCGTGACAGCGAGTTACGTACCGGCCGGCGTCGGTAGCGTGCTTTGTAAAACCACACTTGACTCCCGGCTTCACGTGAAATTGCCGGATCGTATTTACTCCTATAGCCGAATCCCGACTTTCCTTCGAAATGAAATAGTTGGCACTCGTAAAATATACGTCAAATTTAACGTGTACTTCCCATCGCACTGTGCCCATCGCACTGTGTTTACCGTGTCGCTTATGAATCTCTTTCAAGTCAGCCAGTGTTGCGTGAAAAAAAAACATACTTAATTCCAGTTTTTCTTATTCGTAATGCCACTACGATTGACATCCGTTTTACGATTTATAAGATAGCTTTCTGTTTGGCGTTTGATTTGATGCATGACTGATCTCCATAGCAGATCAGTCATTCTGAATTTTTTTTTTATATTTGTAGGAAACATTTTGTTCTGTTTTATATGAATCTAGACTTTGCGGGATTTTCCGTAACCTTAAATAATCGATTTAATAATAACAAACACGATTATATCACGCTTCGCGGCGACTACAAATTTGATTCAACGTAAATTATATTTCTCACACAATAGCGCACTTCCGCGTGTCGTTAAAGGTTGTAATTGTGTTCAATTATTTATTCTGCTTGATAAATGTCGTTTCAATGAATTCTTAGAAATCGTCGCTTTAACGTTGAAATGGTTTTACCCGGATTTTACGTTTTTTCGTTTAATTAAATCGATACATTTTTTTTAATTATTTTTGTTTACATATATAAAGGAATGAAAGTTTTTTGTGATTTAAATTTTATTGTTCTTTTTGTTATGATTTTGGGGTGATCTCTCGCATGGGGCAGTAATCCCTGTGTGTTGTTCAAATTTGGATGTAATTATAGGTTAGCTCATTTTTTTCAAATTTCTAACAATAACTATGTTTTAAAATAATTTTTCAGTTATAAGTAGGTCTTTTATATTTTATATCAATTTCAACGTAGTACACGACAGCTTCAAGGTTGAAATAATCTTGTTACGTGACCTTTTCGGGAGTTTTCGGAATTGGAATGGAATGCAGCGGTGTCCACCTTTTTCTTCCCGCATTTGACTTTCATACTCGTCGTGACTCAGGCTCGTAAATCGTTTTTCGATGGCGCAATTAACTCCCCCATCGGGCGATCTTATAGCCATCGGGGACGTACAAGGTTACGTCGACTTTCTCGTGTCTTCTTTTGTACGGTTCTTATCGTTTCGTTCTTGTACAATGTTTGTTTCCATTCTTGGCTGGTGTTATTTTTCATGAAAAAAAAACTATATGGTGCTAATTGTTCTCACGGAGAAATTAAGGAGGAACTGTTTTATTATAACACTTCGTGACACTTCGTGACACTAACGTGAAAAGATTTTTTGAATAATAATTCTGTGATCATAACTTGTATTAAATACATGAAGTGGCTCTCATTCAGCAGCTTCAGCTCAGATTTGCATAAATGAAGAAATTGTTTTGTTATCGATAAGATTGATGGTGATGAATCATTTGGTCCGTTGCTATGATAGTAGTAGTAGCAAGAACCAGTTTGGAAGGTGTAAGCGCAATAGAGACGAACAAAGTAGAGATTACATTGTTAGCCATGTTAGTTGAATTCCGATACGTCGCGCATTGTCTTCCGGCTTTTTAGACCAGGTGTTGTAATGATCCCGCGAACGCGCTTAGCATCACAATCGGACGCCCCGGGGCGGCTCTGACCAGCCAAAGTTCTCGGAACGTGTTTCGCCTCGTTGAATGGGAAACATGCGTGTTGTTAAAATATTCGTTACGCAATCGAAAGCGGAACACGTATAGGTGGTGAGTTTTATTACTCCGCTCCTTCACCGAAACATGCAGAGGCGGCACGCCGTTGGATTGGTGGTCGACGGAGTGGAAGACGCATTCGTTCCAGAAACGGTGACCGTGTTGCGGGAAAGACCGGCGGAGCGTACGAAGGTCGGATCGTTTACCCCGTAATGCGATATCGAATGTGTTATACAACTGTCTACGTTCCCACGCCCGCAAATTGGACCGTAGTGTGTACGTGATTGGGTTTATATTAAATCGACGGTAGGCGTATCGGCCCAATGTAAACATTGATTTCGTTTATGCTCTCTCTCAAGCTAGATAACCCGCGTAATGGATGCCTTTCGTAATGCCACTAAAGCGTGTACATAATTTTTGTCAGTATATCGATGACTGATCGACGATTTATTCTAGCGGTTAGGTTATTGATGTTGTTTTTTTTTAATGCTATCTATTTCACTGACAGCGTGACTGTCTGACGCAACTGTCGCGCCGCTGTCTGAACACCGCCGTTTAATATATTCATCGAAACGTCGACAGGGAATTAGAGAGGCGTTCTGTTATCGCGTCCGGTTTGTTGTCGATCGGTGAAAACGCCCGAAAGTGCGGCCCCGATTCGATTTACGCCGTAAAATAGATACCATCCAGTTTCGTAACAAGCGCACGCATCGTATTTCGTATTTCTCGAAACGATAAATTTCGTTGCGACGGTTTCGATCGATATCGATTCATTACTCGGCGGATCACGTCGCGTTTTACGTGCGACGTGCTACATTGTCGCCTTATGCTTAATTGGCGCTGTGCGTTGGGGCCGCTCTGTCTGCTGAACCAACATAGCGCAACAATGTAAGAAGTGACGTTCCAAGACGTGCATTTATATTACTTTTAATTTATCTAGTCGACGCTTGAGTGCCTGTACTATGAAGTCATCGGAAACATATATATAACATAACATCGTACTCATTTTACAAGTTCTATTGAGAACGAAACTTTAAACCGACTAAAATTTGGATTCACTCGATTACACCACCGAGAAGAAATGTACGTCTGGAATACTCACTTGCTTATTGATTGATTAAAAGTGCAGTTTTTGTTTAAATACTTTCGTGAATCTTTCTAATGCCTAAAAAGCTTTTGGGTTCTCACGTAAAGTTCAGCTCCCTACAGTTGAAAAAAAATTAAATACTTTATGCATAAAAACTGTAATGATATAAAATGTAATTTCTAAAGAAAAAAAAATGTCAAAAAAAATGTCAAATAAAGTAGAACATTATTTTTATGAGGGTTATCGTAAGGACGCTGAATCCTCGTATCTAGTAATGGTGCATCCGAAAATTCCTTTTTCTTATAAACGACCACGCCATGCAACGGTAAAAAGTCTCGTGTTATGTTTCTTTTTTGTTTTGTTTGGTGTCCACATCGGCGCCGGACGTTTTTCGTACCGTTAAGGGATTTTTAAAACGGGAAAAGAATGTACCGACGAGACAATGCTTTTTGTCGGAAGCGCGTCGCCGATCGTAAATGTCAACGGTACCAAATTATATCGTTAAGTGTACACACTAACGTCGAAAGTCAGATACCTAACTAAGATAATGACGCCTTAAGAATCATATAAGTTTTTTGTGTTGATAAAGTCGGGTGGTACACATCTAAGTGGTCACAACTGCTCTTGATTTATAATTACATCACAACTATCAAATAAAACGAATAGACATCATAAACAAGTCATCACGTTGATCTTTCACGAGGCCTTTCCACTTCATCAATCGAAACAAAAAAGAGAATATTAAGGACAATAAATAAAGGACGCCTTATGTGTATATGTTAAATGTCATCAATTCCTAGAGTACTATATTCAAAGAACAAAGCAAACGTTGTATTTGCAACTGCCAGCTTCCCGGTCGGAATGTGCCGTCTTCGCGAACTGCCGAGCGATGCGATGCCATAGATTGCGAAATCAAGACGCCGGCGGCCGGTAGCGATTTGGCACTGATCGACCTCGCACCGAAACTAGATTTATCGCCTGCAATAAACGCCGCGCTGGAGCGAACGCCGCGCCCGATCTATAATGCCCAACCCTCGACTACAGCGGACCGCCGTTTACGATCCGTCCACATAGAATCTATTTTCGTTGTTTTCACTTAGCTCGCCCCGTCGATCGCACATTCGTTCGCGTGTTTCGCCTTATCGTCTGTTATACAGGTACTACAATTAATTCACTTGTGAATTATTCTAGTATGTATTGTTGTATATGGTATGGCCAGGTAAATGAAGGACAGGAGTGAAGGGGCGGGCTCGTGATGCTAAAGGAGCGTGTATGTCGCCGTAAGACATGCGTTGAAATTATAACTTGTAACTGAGACTCACCTCCGTTACAACGCGACGAAATACAAAATGCCAAATACCAGGTTGATGCCTTGAAGTCGGATGGCGAATGGGTTCAAGGCAAAAGTGATCACGTTTTTACTGAGCTTGTACGTTCACCTCCTAAGACTACATCGTGGTTTATGATCGAGTGGGATAATATTCGAGGACTACCCGGTTTAAAATGAGTGTCCACAAGAGTCCACCACCGTTAACTTTTCCTGTAACTATTCTGCGACGCAAGAACTACCTTGTAAACTCCGAACAGAAATTCGTGTTTTTGTACCGATACGACTTAGGGACTTTCAGAAAGAGCGATGCGAATGTCCAAAGTATGATCATTTGCCATCTGCTACGACAAAAAATCTAAGATACGTATAGTACCTACGTTTCCATCACATGAGCTATTGCCTTATTCATTATACATCTTTATGAGACAAATATGGTGTGGTCTAAGGTACGAAATGGATACGACGTATGTCGATCGGTATTCATTGTCGACAATCGACAAGCTTCCGAAGTTAATTAGACAATTGCTATTTATTATATTTATCGTACTGACTACGTACTGCGGTGTGTATGTTTTAAGAATAAAATCACCACTAAATTATTTTAAATTCATTCCGTGAGACGTTTTGCACTGGATCTAGTTTTGCAAATGTGTTTTGGCATTCGTCAAACGCATCAATTATCTGTTCTCAACTTCCCGTTATACATAGTTCACGGCCAGTCGGTTTTGCCAACTTCTGAAACGCAGCTCAGATCTATCGTCGGGCCAAGGCCATTCCGATCGGTATACTATCGCGTTTCTTGTGTAAACAATTGGTGTGTGCTTTATTCTCCATCCAACTGATTAATTCAAACTTCAACATTTTTGATTTGTATTTCTTTTATTGTAAACAGAATAATCGCAAAACCTTTTTTCATTCTCATTCTTAATGAACAGAAAAAAATGTTCATTCTTAAACCTAGATTTAAATGGAAGACCTTTATTAAAGTTGAAAATATACTTCACAAATTGGTCTTAGTCTATTACTACATATGATAAATAGCTCCGTAAACCTATGAAGAGCCCCCAAGGTGTAATGAGATACCTTAAAGTCGATCAACATAAAAGAAAAAACATATCATATTTATATTTATTTTATTTATTTTCTTTATTTGAAAACTTCACAGCATACAAATATAATTTGACAAAAATAAGGTTTACATAATTATTTAGCCAATAATTGAAGTTACAACCTATTTACATTGTTCCTTTTTATTTTTTTTAGTATGTGCAACGGAATCGAATAGAAGTTTTAGTGAATGTGTGTGTG
>DWHO01000882.1:0-17395 GCA_018247575.1 Eurytides lysithous rurik
CCCCTTGCTCTCACGGTTTTGGAGAAATCAAGTGTTGCTATTTGCAAAAATTTTTGGCCCCCCCTATACAATACAAATCCTCACACTATGTACATATTTCAAAGCAATTTCGCTATTACATTTTGATAAAAATCTCTTGTAGTTAGCCACCACCTCCACAACCTTTCGAGTCACACACGCCTGTCCACTAGGCCAATTTTAGTAAACGAGATAACGAATTCTTTATTTTCGATGCAAGAGTGTCTTCACTTTAATTGTTATTTAGTTGCCGTATTTAATGCTCTCTGACAGTCGCATTTTCTTAGATGCATTGAAAGCGGCAAGCGGCATCGGCACCCTGAACCAAAAGAGACGAAGAAATGTATTCAAAACTTAAGTCTCGCTTCAAACGCAGCAATTCCAAATGGACTTTACAACTGAATATTCTATTGTCTTTCAAGTGTGTGCTTTACGAAGCACATACTCTCAAAAAACTAGTAAGACGCCTTAAGCAAAAGCACGTATTAAGCAAAAGCACGTATAGGTTTATTCCTCTTTGATGTCGCGAAGGATTTTTACAAAATTTGGTACAATGGCTTAACACAACACTCGCACACGCATCACGAGCTGGTTTTGATTCAAATTTGAGGGGGCCTTTTCAAGCCTCTGGACACTTGAGAGCTAGTCTTTCAGATTGATCATTTGCTTTCTTCCTTTTCCCTTCTTCTTTCATCGCTGTCTTCTTGCTATATTCCGTCACAAAAACTTTAAAGATCGAATTGGCTCGTTACGACGATACTGTTTTATATGTTATGTGATCTCAGCAGAGATTCCCGACTGTCTCTATTCAGTACTAATAAGTATATTAAGTTAGCGAATGGTTCGGGAGAGGATAAATGTAAACGCTGAAAAAACGAAGGTGATAATATTTCATAGTAGATTTAAAGCCGCTGAAATGCAAATTACATTTATATAAAACCCGCATCCGCCTCATCATGTCATACGTAACCCTATGGTTCGCATCCATTCTCTAAGATCACTTGAAACCTACATGCTAAATGCTCTAATGCTACAAAATAATTCCTCTCTCTGACTATTAGTACTTCATATCATGTTGCACAAAAATAAAACATGAACAAAAACCATGAACTATTAATGAATCCCTCGATTTCTTTGATCTCTTATTGATTATCATTCAACCCGAGGTTCCTTCTTCCAAGGGGCCCTTCGTTCGCGTCGTTATTCGTCTTGTCTAACTTGCGCCAATAGAAGTCGCATAATGGCAGTATTGCAGTCATCATCACCGTGTCGTCGTGCACAATCTATGTTGTTTCTCCTTAGTTCGTGAATGCTCGCGGGCTTCTTCCGACCAAACTGTAAAATCCACTAATTTAACAAGCGTATTGCTTACCATTAGGCGCACGACTTGCCTGTATCAATAACTTAATAAATCCAATAACTTAATAAACATGTGTGTTATGATCAAATTTAAATATTTTTTTTTGAAATTGAAGTATAGATTATAATAATCTATTATTGTTAATAATGATATTTTTTTATTTATAAGTGTCTTATCTCTTGATAGAATATTTATTAAATTTTGAATGCAGTTTTTTTATTATTGGTAGGATATTTTTTTGTAATGTTGGTCATATGTGACATCTTTACAAAATTGAAAGAAGCGCCATTGGAGTTTTGGCTCTATTTTCTAAGTTTTTTGGAAAAAGTTCACTTATAGTTAAAATCAAATATGGTTTAATATGAGTCGTGCAATTTAATTCGATTTTTTTAAATTTTTTAAGAAATTGATACCCTTGTTGATGAATGTTTAAGTGTTTGTGATTGACAATTTGTTTTCAACCGTGGCTATTTGTATGAGAGACTAAAAATTTTGACAACCCAAAATGGCGGCCTCTTTTGAACTTACATTTTTTTTTGATTTTTCGCGGTATTTGGTGAGAAGCGTGGTTATTTTATTTGATTAAATAAATAAATAGTTTTTTTATATTAATTCTTCGCCATGGATCATCACCTAGGTGATGCTTTAAACCTGGATAATTCTATGGGGGTGAGTACAGAGTTTATTTTTATCATCGTTTTTAACTTTTGAAATTAGTTTTGAAATTAAGTTATCTTTATATAGTAATTTACCTTACATTTCTTTTACAAACTTAAAGTTTTTTTTTCACTTTATGTGTATTTGTTAATTTAATCACGTTAATATCATTTAGACATTAATTATTTAATTTATATTCTGGTTTAGGTGGATTTTGGGAACCCGGAAGATGCAGTTAATCAGGCTGATATTACTTTGGATGATAGTGGCCACGAAGGTGGAATTCCTATGGAATTCGAGCACATTGAAGAGCAGCCAATGTTAATGGACACTGGTAGTGAAGAAATCATTGGTAAAAGTTTAAAAAGTTGTTTGGATAGCTAATAAGTTTCTATTTTTCATAACACCCCTTTAAATTTGTGTTAAAAATGGGTATCACTAGATTCTAATATTTAAAAAAAATACATGATTATTTTATTATTAAAATAGGTTAAGTAGAGTAGATTAAGTGAAACTAAGAATGATTAATAATGGGACTGATATTTGTCTCAGCTCAATTGAAAAAAAAAATTATTGAAAGCAAATAAATAACTGAAATTGTTGATCAGTTGTTATGAGGTGTTAAATTTGTCAAAATAATTATATTTCAGATTTTATTGGAGATCAATTTACATTACAAGAGTATGTGGAACATGATCAGAGCAGTGTTTTGGCTACGTCTACTGATTCAGTGGTGTGTTATATTTGTGTTCATTCAATAATTAAATAATTAGGTTTAGAACAAAAAAAAAATGTATTTATTCATGCAAATAGTAAGAAGATCTTGTATATGCTAATTTCATAGTTTTTTATCATAACTTTGAATATTAAAAAAATCTAAAAAACTAAACAATTGTATGCATTTAAAAAAAATATATTTAATATTTATAAATCAGAAAGACATTTCCTTGGCAAAAATGAAAGTTATTAGTTAGTTATTAACTTCATGTTATAAAATTTTACAGCAACATAATGTTCTCACACCTCAATCTAACATGATAGAATTAGAAGCCAAATCAATGAAAACATTAGTCAAACATGAAACTGAACTGGGTCCTATAACAAAGACAATGGTGGCAAAGGTAAAATTGATAATTTTTTTTCTTTTTAATTCTGTGAATTTTATGTAAGTCCATTTTATGACAATGATATGATGATGATTTTTTGTTTCATTATTCGTTGTTTACTAATAATAAAGTTGTATATATTTTTTTTTTATATTGAAAAAGAGGTTAAGTCAAGAAGAAGGACTTAAATTTTTCAAGTCTTTACAATAACTAACACTTATTGATTTGACATATTTTTGATTTGTTTTCAGACACCGTTGTCACCAAATCGTCCGATAGCCCCGAAAAAATCAGAGCCAGAGGTGTATACATCAGCACCACGTCAGATAGCAATAGCTCCTAAACCACCATCCATTGCACAGGGTTCTAAGGCATATCTACCTGGAAAGCAATATGCTATTGCACCAAAACCCATTGCACTGCTCACAGGAAAAAATAATAGTTTTCTAAAAAAAGTGACATTGACTGGTGTCATGCAGGCAAATACTAAAGGGAATGCTGTTTTGAGTGAGTATATGGTAGTGAATAATTATAATTAGCTGAGTTATTTTCAATCTATTTTTGTCCAAATACGTTAATCTAAGGGTAATACCATTGCATTACCAGTTATGGCTAGGGATGTTTTGGATATTTATATCTACACCTGCAATTGTGAATAATCAACAACGAAGACAACTCGGCAACTAGGGCATCAGCATTTTAAAAATCATTGTGGATGTTAAATTGGATGCGGATGTAGCTTCAACCAAAACTAACATTATAAAACAATTATCCAATATTTTAATAAACATTCTAGTTCAAAACACTTTGTGGCTCTGCATTGTTAGACACAAGTGTCTTGTTTACCACCAAGCTCCTTACATGCTTGTCCTGTTATATTATTTTCTTTCATTGAAATATTTGTAATATAAAAAAAGAATATTACGATTTTCAGCACAAATTGGTAAACAACTTGTAATGATGCCTGCTGGTGGGGCACAAAAATTAAAGCTATTAACTGGGAATGCAATGCCGACTGTTCAATATATAAGAGCCAATACAGGAGATCAGGTAAAAGCTACTGCAGATATTTCACCATATATTGTGTGGTGATTATTATCGCCCTTGTACATCCACGTGCCCATGATCATAGATATCCCACTTGATAGACAACTTAAGAAATAATTAATACATTTATTAAATAGTGCTCTTCTATGACTCCTTTTTATACACTTAACTTTGATGCTTACCATTATTAGTTTGCCTATCTGTGAAATTTATTTTTCTTTTACCTTTATCTATCTATAAGACTGAATTGATGGTACTTTTACTTTATTAGTGTTAAGAGGACAAACTCCATTTCCTCCATGGCTGGAAAACTTAACAGCTTTAAAATTTTGATTGACTAACTAATCTATCTGATTTGGGGGTATCATCTTGTGCATAAATAAACTTATATAATTTTTCAGTCAAATGTGGTGCAGGCTAAAAATATTGCTACTCAAAACAAGCCGGGGATGACAAAATTAATACTGCAGGGTATGTATGAATAATGCATAATTGTTAAGCTCATTGATATTTTGAAGAACTTTTAAAGCTGATATCTTTACACTGTTGTAAAAGGTCAACCAAATCTGGAAGTAAGCACAGGACAAACCATTCTCACTAAAGTCAACCCTGTAACTGCTGCCAAATCTCCTACACGTTTTGTTACTATGCAGCAGAAAACTGTGCCTTTATCTCTAGGAAATAAGGTGAGTCTTAGTAAACACATTCAACTTCTACTGATGATATTATATATTGTTATATAACACTTATTTATAATGTTATATAATTGTCGATATATATTGCAGGTTTTATTAGCTACACCAACGAAAACTGGCGTGAAATTTGCTAAGAAACAACAAATAATTACTTTTAAGTCCCCAGAAAAAAATTCACAAACAGCTCAAGGGGCTACCAAGAAAGTCCTTATTACATCAAATCCAACACAAAATGTTATATTAAAAACTACGGCGCCACCTAAGACTGGACAAGTCAGTAGTGTATAGTCTTTATGTACTAAGTTGTTGTTGCAATTATTGTTCTATATTTATGTCTTACTGACATATTACTATTAAAAACATTATTAAACTAAATGATAAAACGAAAATAGATTGGTTGACTTTAATAAAGATTTTTGTAATTTTTTCTTGAAACAATTATTTCATATAAAGTTGTATGTTTTCAGATTTCCAAGGATGGTAATATTGTTGTTGAGGGACAAAAAACACAGTTGCATCAAATTAATGTTCCTGGTAAAGGAGTAAGTATTATAAATAAATAATTGTAACAAATTATGCAACTATTTTTGTAGCCAAATTTTTATTATTATTAATATAATTTAACGTTAAAGACTTCAGATCAATATATTATTTATTATAAATGTATTATAGTACCCAAAAAATATTTTTACAACCAATTTGATGTACATCCTAATCTCAATTAAAGAGATGATTAAGATAAATACCATCTGCTTGAGTTTGTAATAAATTTAAATCTATGCACACCAATACTGCAAGAACTCAAGATACCATAAGTTCATTCTACATGAATTTGACTTGCTTGATGTAAAATGTCATGATATTAGATGTGTGTCATGTCAGTCTGTTCCCATCACTATAAAGTATTTTATGTTTTAATGATCTAATATTTGATATTAGATCATTAAAACAAAATGAAATCCATACATTACTTTTATATTATTTTTGGATATAAACTAACAATGGTGCCTTTTTGCAGATTCGGTATATTACTCTTATTACAAATAATTCTAACACAGCACCACCAGCCAAACCTAAACCACAGCCTCAAACAATAAATATACCAACAAAAACATTTTTCCTGACAGATACAAAAGGTAAAATTTTTACTTAATATTTAAAAAAAATTATGTGGATTTAAAATTTTTTCGGCTTATATTACATGTATATAAGATATTGAAATTACTTACATAACTGTACTCATATAATTTGAATACATTTTTTTTTTTAATTCTTACAATTATTTTAATTACTCAGTTCTAATTCAATAAATGCATATAATAAATACTCTGTCGAAAAGGCGAATTATGCCTTAGTTTTGTCTATATCTATAATAATTGTAATGTATTATTGTAGTGTAAAAATTGTAGGTAATTTAATCCAGATGTCATCAGAGAAAATTATCAGCAGTAGTCAACCACCACCTCTGCTGGTATCGGGCAGTATGGGAGAAATAAATAAGTGTATGTATATGTATTAACATATTGCAAAGTATATAGTTAATTTTTTTTTACAAAACACGTTTGCATAACCTTAAAAATTAAAATCAGAGTTATTAGTTTATCTTGTATTTAACTAGTAATTGTAGGGATAGTGAAGGTGAAAAAAAATGTTCAATAATTAATAAAAAATTATCTTCTCTTTGTCCTATGTTGACTTACCTCACATCAATAGTCTGCAAAATAGATATGGAAATTAAAATAGTAAAAGAAAATTTAGTAAACGAAGAAAGATATACTAAATAAATTAAAACCTAAACCAACCTTGTGGTCTTTGAAAAATCTATTTTGAAACGTCACAACGTCTTTAACGCCATCTATGGTCCCATGCTGGCATGTTTAATGTTTTTCGAAACTTATTGAATTTGACATCTCAAAAGAATTTCGTACATTTTGGAAATTGGAAATTTTTTAAACATTGACATAAATATTTACTCATTTATCGCTTCTTTTCTCTATTTGAAAAATTTTAACTAGTTTTTAAATTTGAAACATAAGCTAAAGTCATTTAAAGAATGCACGTCATTGCGTTGATTGAATACTATGTAATAAAGACTTTATTTATTGCAGTGAGCGCGAAGCCGCAGCAGAAGTTAGTGAGGATAGCTCCGTTAGTTAATAAGGCAGCTCCATCAATAGCGGTGCGTGATTTATTTAAATGCTTACTTATGTCTTGTTATTATAATTTATAGTTTTAAACCAATTTTGTATTACATTTTTTTGTTTACTAGTCATATTTTGCCGCCTTTTGATAAATCGCGGCCTTTATTATATGCTCTATTGTAAGTGTATGTTTTAGATGATAGAGCCGATAATTTTATATATTTTTCATAACCATGTTTGTATTATCTTGTATCTCTACTCCTTTATTTGCTTTTTAAGAAAATTATTTGGATTAAAAATTAAAATCTACCTATTAAGGTAATAATGCAATTTTACGGTTTCTCGTTTTGTCGTTAGTTATTATGAAATTTACGCTATCGATTCCGTTGCTCTTGTTTAAAAATAAACACCTAGTAACCAACTAAACTAACCTAGTTTTTAAAATTGTCAAACATTTCTAAAAAAATTAAACTAAAAATCGAGTAGTGAATTTGAAAAGCTCCTGTAGAACCCGCGAAAACTAATGCCCCCGTGTAGTCTGCGACTATTTCGACTGGTAAATTTTGCCAAATCTCATAGATTTGTTATAATGTAAAATATAGTAGTATATACTAAGAATTCGCAATCGGGTGGACAAAACGTCACAGGCGCGCTTACACGTTGTTCGAATGTTTAGTAATATTTAACTGTATTCGCGCAGACCAGCAGATCGTCGCAGAGCCTCCTCGCTCCGTTGTCGCCGATGGAGGACCCACTGAGCATTGCGCCCGACGCAGTGGCCGAGGAAACTGAGGAGATCGACTCTAAGATTGCGCTGCGAGCCTTAGTCGCCGACGTGCTGCGAGACGAGTCCAAGCGCGACATACAGCAAGCCATAGACGAGGCTTTTCAACACGACATGCATCAAGACACCCAGCACCAGCAGATGTATCATGAGGCGCAGCATGACGCACACGATCCCCACGTCTCCGTTACGGAAGTTGAAGTGGAGTTTAAGCGCGACTTTGTAAGTTTGAAATTATTTTTTTGTAGTTTTCGTCATTCATTATTGTACTAAATTAAGGGACTACAAAACCACTACTATATTAATAATAATAATCTCCTTTCCACCGATTCCGGCCACGGTGACTGATCTACAATAGATCAACCAAGTGCGCAGGATATATTATAATGCACAAGCGTTTGTGCGGACACAAGTGCACACACTCTTCCTTTTACACTTATAGCCCGATGGGACGGATAACAGACAATGTCGGGAAATCAGCATGAGTGATGGATACGTATATTTATAAACAATTTTTTTCTTCATTTTTTCTTTCACCGCTTATAGCATTTGAAAATACGTTGAATTCGATCACGAAATTAAAATCACATAATTCTGCAGTACTCAGATTGTGAGGACAACAACGATAGTATGGACCAGCACGATTCGAGCGGCCTACCGGAAGAGCATCCACTTATCGTCATCCCTTCGAACTACATCAAGGAGACTGACGGCATGAGCGACAATCAATCAGCGCACGTAAGTTGATCTTGTATTCCTGGTCAATTCAAATTCTTGTACAAAATATTAAAAGGTATTAGTAAAATGGTTGCCAAAGTAGCAGTATCCAGATAATGTCTAAATGCTACTGTTGTCAAAAAATACATGCCTAAATTAGTACCACAGCATTGCATGTGCTTTTTTCACTACAAAAGCAGTAATGTTCAACTTATTACTGGGTATGTATTTATTATCTCACATAACGCAAATAGTTTTGAATCCCAAAATAAAAATACTGTATTAGTATGTATCATTCTGGGCAAGCGTGTTGTTTGCTACCAGGCACTCGACCTAATTTCTAATAAAGAAAAGAACATTCATAATCCTAAACTATTCATGTGATTGTAAAGAGGTGTTGGAGGGATGCTCTCTGTATGCTTGTGAGAACAAGAAAAGCTCTCATGTATAAAAATAAACACTTATGTGATATTGCCTTGCATGTTACACAAAAATATGAATATTATTATTAGTGTAATGTTTTTTACTGTGTTTCTTCATCCTCTCAATTCGATTTGAGACACAAATATACACTGCATTTATCATTATTAATATAACACTTATTTACGGTTTTAATGCCGTTTAGTTTGATTTTAAATTCCAGACATTTCAAATACTATATTACTATAGTTTCATAGTCACGGGGCAGACTAAGATGATTTGTCTCAATTTCATAGTTAACTCTTATTTTTTTTGTCTGATCTACCCAGTATGAGCTAATTGTATCTTAAAGTCTTATTGTATGAAATCCGTAAATAAGTTTTGTTTTAACAATGTGTAGTGTTTGCGTAAATTCCAGAAACTGTTATATATTTATTATTTTACTAAATTTAAGTTGCGTGTTTTACAGGACGACTCCCGTATGAACAGCATATTGAGTGTGGATGCAGAAGTTTTGAATGCGTACCAATCGCCTCACACACCACAAGCACTATCTGAAAGTGGTAAGTTATAACTATATTAATAATTATTATTATAAAGATGTGTATATTTGTGTATTGTTTATCTTGAATATACTTATTAACATCCTTTTTTTAGTAAAGTGTGAGTTATTTTAAAAAGTTTTTCCTTTACCGGGTCTCTTCTTTTTCAGATATTGTATCAACGGAACTTGGCTTAAGGCCTAGAAAAGCGTGCAACTGCACGAAATCTCAATGTCTCAAGTTGTACTGTGAATGTTTTGCGAATGGTGAATTTTGCAATAGATGCAACTGTAACAATTGCCATAATAATTTGGAAAATGAAGAACTTAGGCAGAAGGCAATCAGGGGGTGCCTTGATAGAAATCCGAATGCTTTCAGGTAATCAATACTTGTAAAATGATAAAAACTTTAGATTTTTTTTTCTTATTTAATTAAAGAAAAAAAATAATTTGAAGTTTGACTGCATATAACTACTGCTCGAATCGTCGATTGGCTGAATCCATTAGAGCAACGAAAGGAAATTTCGTCTCTTTGCATTTTTTATCGCCTGTACCATGGGGAGTGTTCTGGGAAGTTGTTCAAATTAATACAGGAGCCAATAAAAACTACTGGATACCATCCATTACATCTGAATGGCTGGCAACTAATTGTTGGAACCAATTGCCGCCAACGGTTTACTGGACCGATATGACATAAGGACTTTCAAGAAGATAGCCTTTTCCCACCACCTTAAGGGCCGGCAACGCATTTGCAAGTCTTATAATGATGTGATCTTGCTTGTTTGCCTCCAGTTTAATTTATAGTAAAAGTTGTGAGATATTCTAAGTAGGATTTCACCATTGTAGTCTAGTTTTATATTTAATATTTAAAAATTCAATCACCTGTGTGGGAGATAAAGTACATTAGTGAATGTGCAAGTAAATGCACTTAATTTTATTTTATTTAGATAACCGGATGGGACAATATCAGATACAATTAAAAAGCCTTAAGGTGCTAAAAGTGTCTTATTATTTTGTAAAAAAAATATATATATGTTGATTACAGGCCCAAAATTGGCAAAGCAAAAGTTGGTGGCCCAGATATTGTGCGGAGGCATAATAAGGGATGTAATTGTAAACGCAGTGGCTGTCTTAAGAACTATTGTGAATGTTATGAGGTAAGAAAATATACATTATAAAAATTTAGTAATAGTTTTTTTGTGTTTTATAATTAGTGTAAAAATAGCATAGGTTTTTTTAAATTAAAACTCATTTAAAATGTTTTATCAGTATTATGTTTTACATGACCTGTGATTTTCAGTGATGTCATGTTGAGAACTTAAAAAGTGGTATATTCCGTAATTTTGATTTATTATACGTAATTAACATAAGCCTGTAAATTATTTTGTATGAGGGACTTGTAGTATATGTAGTACTTACATAGTAGTTTTCAGTATATTTTGGTCCATGTCCTTGATACAAGGCACTAATATCTGTTAGTATTATTATTTATTTATGTTGTGGCTCCAATAGATTTGAAGGGGAAATGCTAATGAAGAGTTTTCTCCATATAACACAGTAAGTGAAACCAACAACAAAAACATAGGCAAACTGGAATCAAATCTCTCTTTGGGCTTAGACTTATATTACCAACTTTTACTTAAGACTGACAAAGAGCTTGAACGCATAGAGTATATAATATGAAACTATGTTTTATTTGACAGATATGAAATAAAATTTGCTAATATGGTTGTGTCATTTCAGGCGAAAATCGCTTGCACATCGATATGTAAGTGCGTCGGATGTCGGAATGTGGAAGAGACGCTGGAAAGGGCTCGACGTCGTGCGCAGCAGCCTACCTCCGGAACCACCACCACTCCATCCAACCCCAACTCACTCTACCGTCCGCCACCACTCATGCAGCTCAAGTCAGTACTATGCACTTAAATGCAGAGATCCAGACCTTCTTGCATAGATATAAATGCACATTACATACATTTGTTCTTTGAACATAAATTTACGTAGTATTAGATCCCTACAATATTTGATAATTGATTAAATGGGATATTCTTTATTGTTATTATATAATTTTAAAAACTTTGTTACCTTGTATAAAATACAGATTTAATTAAAAAAATAACAGGTAACAAAAGTGGTGCATGCTTAGGTCAATTTACAAGGAAAGCTTTCAATTAAAAGTTTTAACAAATTAATATTTTTATTTAATTTTTGTGGCTAATTATTTCTTTAGTCTGACGCTGAAAGAATTCTCACGAGTCTCATAAATGAGAATGCAAATATTTTTTTATATAACTAATGATTTCGTACACTTATTAGTTTTTCTTTTATATTTTTTAATTCCAGTGATTTATGTACATACTCTTTGAAAAGGTAATTTTCTAGGTGTAGTCTGTGAAAATTTAGTTTGATTGTTTTGTACATTTTGTTGAATCATTGAGGGAAATAACAAAATGTGCGTTGTGTTGTAGGCAGCCGTGCAGTTTTATGACGACGGAGGTGATAGAGGCAGTTTGTCAGTGCTTGTTGGCGGCCGGCGGAGAGGCGCGCGAGGCGGTGGAGGAAGCCGAGGCGCCGGATCGCACGCGTGACGTCATCGACGAGTTCGCCCGCTGTCTGCAGGACATCATTAGCGCCGCGCACCAGTCTGCGCCGCTCTCCGCGCTAGATGAGGTCACAATCCCTCCAATTTCCGTCTGGCCCGTTTGTATAGTTGTTAGTGACCCTGCAAAGCCGAAAAGGTCGTGGGTTCGATTCCCACTCGGAATGAAATATTTGTGCGGTGATCAGAGTTATTTCTTCTGTCTCGGTGGTAAATATCTGGGATTAAAAATGTTTACGTCTGTCTATCTGGTTAACAAAGTACAGGCCCTGATTAGTTTTGGATCAGATGACCTATGATGGTGTCAAAAGTCCCTTCATATTTATTCATATAAATATTTATACGGTTTGATTACGACGACGACCGAATAAGTACCTATGTATAACTTAAAAATCTATTTTTTTTAAATTTATTTATCATGAAAAATGGTATAATTATGAATACTAAGGCCGCTCGCCCACGAGCGACTTTTTGTAGCGATGCAGTCGCGATGCTGTCGCACTTGTCATCGATACAGTCGCGAAGCGGTCGCTAGCTGTGTGCCCTGGCCCACGGGCTCATGCGACTAACACGCGTTAGAAGCGATGCTAATGCGCGTTAAAGCTGAACGCGCGACAGCATCGCTACAAACTCGTGGGCGAGCGGCCTAATGTGTAATGTGCTTTATAAAATTTTCTCACAATTTTTTTTTTTTTGCAGAGTCCTGCATGACATTTGATTGACTCTGAGTGGGAAGTACATCCTATATAACAAATGATGTACAGAAAATGTGATAAATAATAATATATGTAATCAATTAAATATTTGTAAAAATCAGAGGAAGTGCAATCGTTTTATTGTTTTATAACTGTAACTGAATTTAGAGCTGTATATTATCTTATAGTGACAATATTTTCTTATAAAATAAGTATTTGGTGTAATAAAAAAAAGACTGTTGATATATGACATTGATAAAATCATATAAATTTATATTTTTTAGAGATAAAACCCTGAAAGGTGGAATTGAATGTGTTTGATGGAAGTGTATATATGTAAGAAGATTTTTTATATTTGTTTGCATTGTCTAAAAACCATATGATGTATATTTGAAACTTGTACAGAGGATGTAAGTAAATGCATATATTACTAGTCATAAGAATACCTTCGAAGCAAGGTAAAGAGTGTAAATATTAATATAATAAATGCAATGTTTATTTTCTGGCTGTTTTAATCATACGTCGTCGTAGACCGTTACAGTTTACATTATATATTTATTTAGTTATAATAACTGCTCTCTATTTACCCTTTAGACAAGTATACTTTTGGATCACTTCTCAAACGACGGATGTTCTGAAGCTACGTTATTTGATGGTCGATTATTTTCCTTTCCTTTTTATGAGATTTGGTTACGAGACTAGCAAGTTGCTTAACTATACAATAGTGTGTCAATTTCGAACTATATAAACGGTTCAAAACTCATTTCCGCCCTACGTTTGTCACTGATGTAGGATGGTGTATCTAACGTAAAAAAATACTTAAATAAATATACAAATATATTTTTGACGGTGGTAGAGCCATGCAGCTGCTCCCGCTGCTGAATGAGCTGGCTCCAACCGGAGAAGTACCACGACCTTACAGAAAATCCGCTTAAAGTGGAAGTGCTCTTGCTTCCGCGTTTCGTCCAGTAAGTGAGTTGGCCGGTGGCCCATCCCACTCCTTCCCCTTCCTCCCCTTCTAACTCCCTACGTTACCTCTTCAACCAGCCCCTCCTTTCCTCTTCCTTCCTCCCTCCCTCTCAAAAATTCCCTCCTTAAAGGCTGGCAACGCATTTGCAAGTTCTGTAAGCAAAAGGTGAGCCGTTTGTCAGCCTAATCCATAAAATAAAATGATTTAGTGTTTTTCCCGACGGACTACGGAGGAGTCTTGTTACGTTCGTATCTTTTGTCAGCTTTTAACAATGTCTATAATTAGAACTAAAATACTTGTTGAAGGAAAGGGAGGTTCTCTCTCTATTGATTTTTAAACATTGACATTTCAAACCCTTGGAATGTGAAATAGTTACGAAGTAGAATCAAACCCAGGTTATAAGGTATAACGGACACCGCGAAACGTATGTTCTAGAAATAACTGGCGGCAAACTGTGCTAAAAATAATTCACTTGTCTCTAGTTTACCGTGCACGTGTGCCGAATGCAATTCTGTCGTTGAAGTTTCACTAATTGCAAAAAACATTGGCCAAAATGAATGAAAAATACGAGATACGGAACTCGGAAAAATTCGGCAGGTTTGTTGTTATATTAATTAAAGGATTTTTTATGAATTAAGATTGTTTTCAATGAATAAAAATATATTATTAAGTTAGATTTAGATTAGAGTAGTTTATTCAAATTAAAAAAAAATTATTAAATTCAATGGTATACACTATATAATAGATTTATTACGTTAGAAAAAATATTTCATAAAAAATGTCAACGTAACTTTTAGGTATCTGGTAGCTGCAAAAGATTTGAAAGCAGGGGAGACCATTCTTAGTGACAAGCCGTTCGTATTAGGACCTAATAGCGATACATCGTTGGTGTGCTTCAACTGCTACCTGCCGCTATTAAGCAAATTTTTTGTTTGCAAGTACTGCGCGATAGCTCCCATATGTCCGGGAGATGGCTGCCCGCAACAGTTATCCCGTAAGTTTACTATTATTTGAGTAATAAACGAATCAATAAACACTAAAGTGAATGTAATCAAAGAAACTATTGCTCTCAAAGACGCATGAAGTGAAACCATAAATTAAATGATGCGACGAGGTAGTCATTCACCTGAGTCGGCGACAAGCTTCACCGTGCGCTCATGATTACACAGTGTCATACATTTACCCTTCAAACCAGAATCAAACAATAGTGCTTACACACTTATTGGGTGGCCAAATAAATAGAATAACCGGTACTCTGTGGTACTACCCCATGTGTACTCTGCTAGAGTCGTAAATCATACGATGTAAAAATATCAAGTAAAATACTAAATTTTATGCGCCACAGGTTAATGTGTTTGTGTAAATGTTATAATTGTGGAGGTAAGAAGATTCTTCGATAAATAACTGATCTGCAACTGACTTTAGGAGCTATGAAGGGGAAAAATGAAACCCACTTTGTTGGCCGCACGTGCTTGCAAATAGATAAATTAGAAGATTGTGTAGGTAGTGACAATTCAAAGCAGTAAGTTCAGAATGGCCGATGGTGATATATTTACTTTATGCAAAACATTTTCAGAATGGCATACCCAATCAGAGTGCGATTACTTCCGAACTCTTAAACTAGATAAAGGCGTTAGCCCGATGACGATGGTGCAGAACGTGGGCTCCTTGCTTGTGCTAAGGGCTCTGCTTATGAGGGTTGAGGACAATACGGCCTGGCGAGAGTTCATGCAGCTCGAAACGCATTTAAACGAAAGGAGAGGCACAAGCATTTGGGAATTTTGTGAAAACACTGTAAAGGTTAGTATTAATGTATCATGGGAAATAATGAAAAAGTTTTTTTACTGATAAAGTTAAACCACTACGCGGTTCTGGTGAGCTATCAGTCTGCCCTATGGACTATTATGTTACACAACACCTGTAACGACGGTGGCATTGCAAACCCAAAAACTTCTGAAGAAGAATGTTAAAATTCAAACAACAAAACATTTCCCTGTAACGTTTCTATGGAATTGGATAATATAGAAATCGAAAAATAACGAATGGTAATTAATTTCAGACGAAAATCGAAAAGAAGGATAAAAAAGCGACACAATTGTTCTCGGTATGGGTTTTGCCATAAAACATCTTTGATGACATTCTATACCTTACGCACTTCGCAATTACCGCGAAGGTGGTTATTGATTTACTATCTACTTTTATCTCTGATAACTTTTTATTCATAAATAACTTTATTTCATTTACTCACCTTGAGAACATTACAGTTAATTTGTACTTTCATCAATATCGCATTCTCTATACAATCGACTGTTCTATTTATGAAATCTTTACTTATGAATGATGTCTGCGCGGTTTATCATGTCTTGCAAGTGTGCTTTTTTATATTATAAAATTTAATTTAAAAACCTAATTTTCTTTTTCTTTTTGGAGTGTGTTGAGATTAATTATTTTCATCTATTATAATAAAGGTAATATAAACTTAGCGTTTGTGGGACTTATATGCACGTATTCATTTTTTTAAAAACAAATTGCGTAAAGCGACATTATATTTCACCTAACACGTTTTTATTACAGTTCGTAAACTCTCTAGGTCTTCTAGATGATGTTGAAGACACGAATTTGGTTCAGAAAATATGTGCCGCTATAGATGTGAATAGTTTCGAAGTCAGAGGGCCTGCGATACCGACCATCGGTTGCTCCGAGTTGTTTCGGGGGGTCTATTTGAAAGCGGCCCTTATGGCTCATGACTGTGTCGGTAACACTCATGTGGCAATAGATGATAATAATGTCTTGGTGTGTCATGCTAGTATTGATATCAAAAAAGGAGACCCTATATTTAACAGATATACCGACCCACTAAAGGTAAGATATTTTACATATTCTGTTGGATAGAATTCATACATTAAAGGCTTGACTAATACTGATTATACAAGGATGGTTATCGTCGTATAATCGATTTTATTGTTAAACGTTCACAGAAACACGTTGTGTTCGCATTGTCCTGTCCTACATCGCGTTTGAAGGACATCATCATGCGATCCTTGAATTTCTACTTAATAGGATTATATTGGAGAGTCCTTGTAATTGTACCATATAAACAGGGTACCATCCGGTAGTGTGTTTCTGTGTATAGACTTGATGCATATTATTATATTACAAAAATATATAAGTATTTTATATAAAAATAAAAATGTATATAAAATATATCATATATTATACATATTTTTTTATTTTTATGTACAAAAATATGTTTTCAGGGTACAGGCGAACGGCAAAAGCATTTGTTAGTCGGAAAGTATTTTTTATGCACGTGCAATAGATGTCAAGATGCCACGGAAATGGGAACATATATGAGTTCTGCTCTATGCCCTTCATGTAAAACGGGATACGTTTCTCGGAGCAACGATGATATGTGGATATGTCATAACTGTAATTCTCAGCACCCGCAGTCAGATATCGGGCAAAAGATTCAATGTTGTTCCGAGAAGTTGGCCATCATAAGTAAGATACATTGTCCTATAGTATAAACATTTAGAAACTACTAATAAACAGTATCCTCCCGGCCGATTTCGGCCACGGCGACCGATCTACAAGAGATCAGCCAAGTGCGCGGGATATATTATAGTGCACAAGCGTTTGCGCAGA